>SNQJ01S0044494.1:0-20337 GCA_010110895.2 Picea sitchensis | reverse complement strand
AGGGTAGTTGTAAAATTATGATAGAGTTCTTCAATGTTGTCCTTATAAGTTAGGAGGTTTAATTTACTATTTAAATCCTTTAAGAAAATGTCAACTTTACTTTTGTCAAAGCACAAATTCCTTTGATTATCAGAATTCTCTTCTTAGGGTTAAAGGTTTATGATCAAAGTCAGGCTCATGGTCATTTAAAAGGTCAAAAGTTTCTATTTGGTTGGAAACAGGGATATCAGATATCACATAATCTACAACACTACTACCTAGCCCATGAATACAGGTTATGTGGTTGGAGTTTGGCCACTTCATTACTCCATTGCAAATTATTAGGTCTTGAGAGCTTCTTTTGTAGCTATTAGATAAAACAAGGTCCTCATTATGTATTTTAAATAATGAAAAATAAAATAAAATTAGAGATATGACTCTAAAACAGGTTGTTGGTTTTCCTTAGATTTCCATGAGATATATATGTATGACTACAATTATTTTCCTATTTATCTTAAAAATTTATATATACATTATATTACTATATAAAAAAATCTAAAACTTATAAACATATCATATATTTAATTATAAACATTTCCTTAAAAAAAAAAAAAAACTTATATTTTAAAGAACAATATATTTTACTACAATAACTTTCAATAATCCGTAATATCTACGGATATTACTTTAATCCATCAACTTATGTTTTACTATAGTAAACCACCTATACATAATTCATTTCATATTTTGTATATCAATAATATGTTCTATAATTTTAATATAATATGATATACCACCAATAATGTTTTGGTTATATGTTGAAATGACATTCAAATTCCAAAATCTAAGTGTGAGTCACTTTTCATTTGACTTCTCAATCTACTTTCTATTATCATTATTATTTCAAGTGATTCTCGTGCCCTCAGCTTTATGCTAAATGAATACGTCATACATTTTCTTTATGCTGTAAGCCATTACCTTCATTACTTTTATAGTTGATGGCTATTTAATTTTTTATTATCATTATTTTCAAAGTGTAAAGAAAAAAAAGTAATTATTGCTAAAATAAGAATAAATTCTCATGAGTTCCATAGTGAAACTAGGTGTTGGTCAATTCTTAAAACGCCATGGGATGAAAGAGTGTGTCACCTTTGTGACACTAAGAAGGTTGAAGATGAAAATTACTTTCTCTTAGATTGCCCAGCGTATACCCATATTAAATCTCATTTTCAAAATATTGAAGTAATCACTTACCCTCTTAAGATCCGATAAACTAATTAGGTCTTAATGAATGTTAATCATCATCATCATCATTGTTCAAACTAAAAAAAATAATTTATTATTAAAATAATCTTTTTACCCTATTAAAATATTTTTTAATTTTCAATAATAATAATAAGTATATTTAAAATTTGAATATCTCAAAAAAAATTAAAAATTAAAAAGTCAAAATAAAAAATTAAATTATCTCCAATATAAAAAAAGTAAATTAGTTATAATTAAAACTTCTACATAAAAATAAATACTTAATTTTTTAAATTATAATTAATATATATTTATTGTATCATTATTAATATTTCACACACTAATTACACTTTTTACTCATATTTTACACAAGAAGAACAAGGGATTTTATAGATGTTTTTTCCATCTTATTATACACTAAAGCAAGCTTCATGGCATTTCTTAATTTTTTTTCCGTTGTGTTCTTTCTTAATTAATATATAAAAAAAAAATTATTATTTAAAATGGTCTTTTTATTATAATTTTTTTATTAAAACATATTCTCATCCTCAAAAAAATAATAATTATTATTATATTTTTTTATTAAAATATATTCTCATCCTCAAAAAATAATAATTATTAGTATATATAAAATTTTGAGTATGTCAAAAAGAAATTAAAAAGTTTAATATATTATAATTCAAAATAAAAAATAAAATTATCTTCAATATTATTAAAAATGACTTAATTATAATTAATACTTCTAAATAAACACTTGAATTTTAAAATTGTAATTAATATATATTTATTGTATTAATATTAATACTTCACACAATCACATTTTTTCCCCACCTTATTAGACACTAAATCAAGCTTCATGTAGTTTCTTAATTCTTTTCGAGATTGTGTTATTTTTCCCTTATTGACATGCACTTTGCAATAAATGGGACAAATATATAATTGCAATTTACAATTTCTTAGTTTGGAGTAAGCTTCTTTTAATGGGAAACATGTTGTAATTACTTTACTTACTTTGTAGTATGAGTTGTTTGATTTGCTTAAGCATAATTATCATACAATTTGAGTGGGCCTAATGTTTAAGAATATATGTTTTCTCTTTGGAAGTTACACTTAAGAGGGAGATATAGTATGCATACCTCCGTAGACTTCAGCAATCAAATCATTTCATAGAGGGAGGAGGTCCCTTGTCCATAAAACTTGGTCATGAACTTAAAAATATATTATTATTATTATTATTATTAATTTGACGCATTTGATGTTTGTTGAGACTTAAGCATAATAATTTGTTTAGTTGTCCTTCAACGAATGACTAAGAGAAAATCTTCACTCGTAACCCATTATTAGCCACGTGTTAGCTTCTATATTAAAAAGGTTATGCCCTTTCTCCACTACTAGTCTCACCACTAAGAATGAGTTGTTGGGAGGTCATGGATGAGCTCTCATTCATGATGGACTCTTGAATATGTTCCAAATTAAAATTGTTTGTGTTTTCTAGACTAAATTTCTTCTTGAGCCCGACCTAGGAAATCCATTTCTACAACATACTATAAAAATGATCATTCTTCATTTGAATAACCTTTCTTAAAAGCCTTAAGGCCAATAAACATGAATTTTAGACCATAATCCTACCTTCAAGTTTAATAATAGGTGACCAATATGGGAAATGATTATTAAAGGAAATGCCAATGCAAAGGGAAAGCTCCTTATGAGATAGCTAGTACTTAATATCTTCCTAGGCCTTCCATATACTCTATATAATGGATGTGCCAAAACAAATTAACTTGAGATGGCATTCGTAAGAGGGTTTGAAATGAGGATCCTTGCCAAGAATGCTTCCTACGAAGAAGGCCTTGTGTGGTTATATATTGAAGAAGGACCTTTCAAGATTATTTCCCATCCACAATAAGAATCACCCATTTAGCAAAGAGATTTTGAGCTTGTAGAGGGTTTTGATGATACATAAGCTTTCAAATTCTTGAGAGGTTTATTATAGATCCCATTTAGTTCTTTGAAACCTTTTACTCATGTTGATCTTGGCCCATAGAAAATTTCAAAGATCCTTCTCTAACTTTAAATAGGTCACTTTAGAGGGTACACAATAGAGGGAATAGTAAACATGAATTACAATCAATGTGTTAGTTCAAATTTGGTATTTCTCCACCAAGATTAATGATTTAGTAATCCACTTGCCAAAAATTTTACACCCTCTTTACTACAATATCCCAAAGGTCTTGTGATGAACCTTAGAAGGTGAAAGGGATTACCAAAAACTCAAAGACCTCATCTGACTAGATCCAGTACCAATTTTGCAAGGTCAAATAGGTGTTGGCCACTGCACATGTGTGTAACAATTTGTCTTAACACATTGAATATTTTACCTTGAGTCCACACAAAAGGCGTGGAAGTTTGCACATCAATAATTTTGGGGAAATGATTATCATTGAAGTGCCCATTAACTAGTTGTTTATCTTCAAGTTTAGGGAGATGAATCCATTAAATTAGGCCCTAGTTGACTTTAGAGCATAAGAAATAGCCAAGGGATTCAAAAACCAAGAAATATAAGGTTGAGGCTAGGGGAGTCCATGTCTAATTGACCGAAAAAACCTCACTCGATCAAATATACCTCTCTTGATGGAAAGACATGTCAACATGCCTACAAAAATGGTTTCAACACTATTTGGCATTGGAGTTTAATGCCATGGATTTTAGAAACACAGTTCGATGGAAGTCAATTTCATCCCATTGTTCTAAAAACCTTTTCTTGCTAAAACAAAATTAAATATGGTCTACGCAAATGATTTTAACACATGGGAAGAACCATAAACTTTCACATGCATGTAACATCATATTGTAAAAACAATGAATGTAGGCATTCAAGCAACACACAACATTCATATAAACCATTTACACAATGAAAATAAACATGACAAAGATAACATAAAACTTATCTTGAATGGGGAATCCAACCCATTGCGTACAAGGGATTTTCCTCAAAACCATATACTTGTTCATTTTCTCTTAACAAAAATCAACCCTCAAGCTGAGGTTATGAGTCCACAAGGAGTTCCAACCATCTTGGTTATCCAGTCTCCACACTCAATAGCCTAAAATGCAGTTTCTACTCAAAAGAATATTCTAATCACCAATCTATTTTCCTCTCAACTTGCAAAATATAAGGAATGGGATCCCCCTTCTCTACCACACAGTCCCTTAGGCCTTCCCACTTCCCTCTAGGGATCCAATTCACATGGTTGGTTAGGAATATCTTAGCTTGTGACTCCAAGAATTATAATATGCTCCAAGAGTACTTACAATATCCTTCATAAGGCTCTTGAGCCATTTTCTCAACAAGAAATATCAATTACATCCATACAACCCTCATTACAGACATACAACCTACTTTCTAGCATAAAACTCAACCCAACAAGTTGTCTTTCTATTGCCATCATGGATGGTGATCTTCTCAGCACCCCGCTTCTCTTTTTCTCTCCAAAATCAACAAGTAAAAATTGTCCCAATAACCCACTTGAATTTTATTTTCTTCTAATGCAAGCTTGACTCTCACATTTCCCAAAAACTGGTTGTACTAAACCCATGTGGTCATAAATTTGGTTATTTGACCTTTCCCACCTACCACTCTTACATCACTTTAATTTCTCTCTTGATATTTCAAAGGAAGTAAAATTTAATATGAAAAATTGCTTGGATTAATATAAATGGGTAACATCTTGGACTCCTCTTTAGCCCCCTCTCTTATGGAATCATACCCCCCCATCATTACTATATCGCCCGTACCATAGCCAACGATTATTATTTTTTATTAATTATTTCAATGTATAAAATACATAGCTCATCCCTTGGCCATATTAATCAATACAGGCTCTTCGACCCAAACATATGGGCTCACCATCCTAAAATTGCATTTGCACAATTACATTATAATTTGCAAGGATTAAAACTAGGAATGGGGATTAAAACTGGGGTTGTTACTATTGTACACTTTTAAAGAGTAGTTGTGATGAATAAGGTGTCATGGCTAGAATATTGAACTCATTACATGCCCTCCCAAATCACGATAACATTATCCATGATATACAACCCCTAAATAGAAATTGTCTTTTTGAGGAGGATGATCCTACAACGAATATGTTTGGTGTATAAAGCAAGTTCTTTGTAACCAAAGTGATGACCCAATAACTAGTAATAAACTTCCATCTTCCTTGGGGATGAACTTGCTTAACCCTTTATTAATCCATTCTCCTAAAGAGTAGTTTCAAAGGGATTGTTTTTATATGTGTAATAGGCGAGGCTTGAAAAATATCACACGCCCACTTATAATTCACAAGTGATCCATAAACTATAGTAGGTATCCTGCTAGCTAGATCATCACATTGAATATTCACTTAATTCGATTATGGTTAAGGGAGATAGTAAATGTTTTTTTTCTATATTTTGGAAAAATAAATAATATAAATTTAAAACACAAATTTGACCAAAACAAATTGACACACAGATTTACCTTGGAAAAACCCACTTCAAGAAAATCCAGTGATGGAATGGGTTCATATATGCTTTTATGGATTCTTTCAATAGAAGGTAAAATATATATTACAATGGCTCTAATGAGTGAAGAATACTATGCATGGGGGCCTGGGGCTCTAATGTGTTGTATTTACTTCCTCCATGTTTGTTGCAATCTTCATTCACAATGAGATTTAGTTATTGAACTTTGAACTAGCCTCATTCTTTTTTTTGTTATGTCTTTAATTGTTGTCTTTATCTTGAAGAACGCATTAAAAATATGGTCTAGTCTTGAATATAAAACTACAACTATAAATTTATTATCTTCTTGAATCATCAAATCCAAACAATCCCCCCTCTTTTTAAGATCTAAGAAATGGACCCACCTCTTTTTTTAAGATCTAGAGAAATCGATAACTTACCAAGATTACCTAGCCAAGGCCTAGGTTCAAATTTGGTTGACTGCCACTATAACCCCTAGGCTAGTGCCAATATCCCACAAGACAACGCTTAGCAGGAAAATTATGAATTAGTAAGGGTCGAGATGTCCCGAAGTCCACCGAGGTGGAACCTCTATCCCAGGGGATTATACCCTTTTAGCCTTATCACAACAAGCCAACATATCAAATTTGTAGGAATTGAACCTAAGTAGGTAGGATAAAAAACATGCTACCCAACCACCCGACCTATGAACCCCCTCCTTTTTCAAGTACAAGACCATTTATAAGATTGGGGATGGACATCCAAATTCTCCTATAAGACTCTTTAAATGACACAACGTTTGGCCTTTCATATTCCCAAATGATTCATATATCCATACTGATGACCAGGGTATAAATTTGACATGCACTCCTACCTGTCAAGTAATTTTTTTATGACGGGTTTCTTCTTAAAACTGCCCTTCCTGTGACGTTTTATTTTTATTTTTTCCCGTCATTTAAATATTATGTGTCATATGTGTTTCTGTTAATTTTTATTGTAAATAAAAAAGCATCCAAATCAAAACATAAAATTATATGAAATTGCATTTAACATAACATCATTAAACTGTTTCACATGGAATACATCACCATTAAAAACATAAACAAAAAAACTTAACAAATTATCTTGATATAGAAGTCCAATCATTGTACTAAAATAATCGATCAAACACTAAGTAGTATGCATGCAATGATGACAAGAAGATAGCTACGACCTATGGGAAAAGGAAGAAAGTAGTTATGAATGGTTGTTGTAAAAATAAAAATAAAAGTTATGGATTTTAAAGTTTGAAATAATTATCATTATTAATATAATGAAATAACAAATATTACTAAATTATTTTGGATTTGCTTTTTTAAATAGAAAATACTAATGTTTTCTAAAATGGAATAAAATAGAGCTTGTGAGAGGTAGACCACACACATGTTTATTCTTGTTATCAAAATCCGAGAAGACATTTTTTTCTTTTTTTGTATATTCTGGAACTAATCTATTAAAAATACAATACATATACAGTTAGAAAGTCACAAAGATTGTCCCCGGGAAAGGAAAAAACTTGGGCCCGCCCTTAATGGGAAACCATGCGAGGAAGAGACTTGATTATTCTACCTTCCCTTGATGGGAAACCAAGCTTACAAAAACTTAGAGCTAAATGTATGTTTGCTTCCTAACATAAGATCAGAAAAAACTTGAAAGTTTTAGATAAAAAGATTGAGAAAAGAACAGAATCCTAAGCATCAAGAGTGCTTTCTGGTCACGATGGGAGGGACATCTAGAGGAATTTCTTCCACAATGGGGAAGCCATCAAAATCATTGTCATTGTCATTAGGGGATTTGGAGTTGTTCGAGCTTGGATCCTTGACCGGGAAGCCTGCGCTCTTGATGAAGGGATCCATCAATGAACTATGATTTCCTGGAGCGGTCACTACTGTTGAATTGCTGGTAGTCTCCTGAGGTGTCGAGGTGCTAGGGTGGGCCGCAGAAGGAGGAGGACAGGTGCCGGGGGAGGGAGGAGAAGAAGGAGGAGGACAAGTGGTGGGGGAGTGGGGTGAGAAAGGTGAGCTGGGAGGGCTCTGAACAAATACATCCAGGAGGCTGAGGAGGGTGTAGGCGAGAAGGGTTTTTACCACCCAATAACTACGACGATGCCTGGAGGTGAAACAGGATGCTGGGAGAGATCCCAAAATATCCTCTTCCCAATCGTCCAGAAGTTGCCATAGCGAGTTTGGAATCGAGCAATCATAGTTGTCCTGGTTGGCCAGGAGGGGCGGGGGAGGAACTGTGGAGGCTTGCCCACCGCAACCACTTCGCCCCAAGGTGGGGGTGGAACACCTGCGAGGAGGCATGAGAGAGGAACTGTGCTTTCTGGGAACTGCGAGGGAGGAGAGCCACACCTAATGCAAAGAGCAAAGGGATACCACCTGTGGAGAGTAGAGAGCCAACTTGTGGAGGAGGCAAGGGAAGAATGGCTAGTAGGGAGATAGGCACCAAGAGGAGGGGGGGTCAAATTGTGTGCCATTAAGGTTACCAACCTTCACAAGCATGTGGAATGGTGCAACATATAGTAGCCATGCAGGGGGGAGCAAGAGCCATGGTAGGAGTTAAGGAGCGATGTCTCGGGAAGGGAGGACATTTAATATGCATGAGGAGGGGGTGAGGTGGAGCGCATCCTGTTATCGTGTTGCGTACTGAGGGGACTTGAGGAGCCTGCTAGGTGGACACCCGCATCCAGGGTTTAATTCGAGAAGACATTAAAAACACAGGCAGGAAGGTATTTAAATGCAGATTCTCAAAATCAAGTATAATGAGAAAATAAGTGTGCAAGAAGGTATTTTCTAGCTTCAACCAAACAAAGACAATTTCCACGAGTGAAATTGCAATTTAATATTAATGAGATTTACCTCTTTGGATAGTTGCATGCAAGTTTTGCCCAATGTTTTTGAATCCTTGATCTTTTCTTCCCTCTTAACCTTCACTTTTCAACCTACATGATTTCAACTTATGCAATGTGCTATGCATGCAACTTGCAAGTTGCAACCTCCATCTACTATAGAATTTGCAACTTGTACTATGCATGACCTTTGCTATAGAATTTATAACTTTTGTTTTGTATGTTTTACACAAAAATCAACATTCAAATTTAGGAAATTGTTATTGTATTATAATAATTGTTATTATAATATATTATATATTATAATATATATTGTTATTATTATTATATTATATATATATATGTGTGGATACTGACAAATTTTTGATTTACCTGTCAAATTGACAATTTCAAAAATTAAGTGAACATCAATGACATGTAAATTTAAAAATTGTCAGTATTTGATGATTAAAAATGGAAAAAACAGATGAATACCCCCACTGCCGATGACTGTTCATCTTCCTTTAAATCACATCATTTTGAATGAATGCTCTTCACATTCCTCCATGCGAATGCTCTTCACATGCATAGGATCGAGTACACCCTTGTGCAAAGAGGTGTGATCCTTCATGGACAAGGTCGTGAGTGGACTTGTGCAAATTACAATTCACCTCAAACATTGTGAGTTCCACTCGTTAGGAGTGACCTCTCTCGTGTTTATGGATTCAATTTCTTCGATGGAATGCAAGGGCGTAAGTGGTCGTGTGAGCTACTCTATTCAAAGGGCGTAAGTGTCCATTCGTCTCGAACCCTGTGTGGAAAGGAGTGTGAGTCATCCTTCGATTTAATAAGTGCGACTGTTCTCCATAAGTGCGAATGTGATTGAACCTCCCTTATGGTAGTGCAACTTGCCATCATGTCCACTAGTGCGTTCTCATTCAACCAAAATGATTGCAAATTCACTTTGTTTCAACAATGTGATCACTTCATTTGAATTAGTGCAACCGCACCCATTTAGAATGGGTGGACCACACTCATTCCATGTGGTGTAAGTCAACTTCATTGAAAAAAAAACAAGTTATCTTGTTTCCCACTAGTGTGATCGCCCTCATTCCCATAGATGAGCAACCCTTTTTCATGTCATTTTTGTCATTATTCATTTTGGATCACACCTCTCCAATTATGAGGATTTTGGTCCACAAAAACTATCAACAAAAAAGGCCCTCCAATTATGAGGATTTTGGTCCACAAAAACTATCAACAAAAAAGGCGAGGAAACAAATAATTGACTTTGTTCCTTTTATACCATTTTGTCTTCCTTGGTAACTTTCCTTTGAGTCTAATCTTCTAGATTTTTTTTTCTATTGATGTATTTCAAAACTTCACTTTCAAAGATAAATCCTTATCCAACTCCTCAAGAGAACTTAATGTGAAATACTTTCCCTTCCTCCTCTTGAACCAACATAAACAATTTAAAGAGGCATAAATTTTCCACATTCAGTACCAAAAACATCAGCATATGTGGTGGTAGATTTGGTAAAAAAGCATCGTTGCTAACTTGTTCAATAATGTTAAAAGGTCCATACCTAGTGACTTCAATAACTTTGTTGCTCCCTATAATATTTTCTTGCTAAGATACAAATAGACATAGTCTCCAACTTGGAACTGATGATCTATTTGATGTTAGTCTTGATACTTAGCTTGACATTGTTCAAATTGCTTTTATACTTGCCGATGAATATACTTGAATCTATAAATGAATAAACTTACTCTTCTTACCTCCTCATGCATCTTTGGTTCTTTTTCCTTTTGTTTCCCATAAATAACATCAAAAGGTGATGGTGGAAAATAACCAAAACCATCTTCATAATGGTGTTTTTCGGTGGAAGAATATACCACCCTATTATAAACATGTAATATATAAACCAATTGATCATCCTAAGTTTTTAGATTCTTTTGGTTGTAGCATCCCAATAGATACACCATAGTTATGTTCATCACTTTTGTTTGCTCATCTTTTTAGGATGGAAAGTAGTGGGGTTCTTTAGTTTTGTGTCCAATCTTTCCTACTAAAGAAGTTGGTGGTTTGTATGGATCACAATATCCTTACGTAGTAGGTGTATGTTTTAAACCTTTACAATATGGAAATGAACACACATATTATTTCTATATATATATATATATATAAACAATATCATTCACACATATTACTCAAAAATTTAGCTCGAAAACCCTTAACTGAGAAAACCAACAAATGTTTAGAGTCACACCCCTAACTCTCATTGTATTAACTTTACCATTTACAAATACAATAAATATGACTCCGCGACATCCAACACCTTAATCCATTGACTTGGATTAGATTACAACCTTAATTCCTTAACATGAATTAGAAAACCATGGGCCAACAAACTATGTGACAAAACTACCCAAAATGGACCAAAACACTGTGCCAAAACCGCTAAAAAAACAATTCATGGGCTCCGCCCTTGAACATCCAAGCTGAGGGAGCTTACCAACCCCCCAGATAAGGTGGGATTCCAACCCCACTATTCCCAATGCATACAAATCACGCATGAGGATAATCGTGCAAATAATATAACACATACCCAACAATAGGTAGTGATCCTATATCTTCACTACTTTGACCAATGCATAGAGTTCTTGATCATATGTAGGATATTCAAAATAACATCATGAATAAATTAACATCATGAATAAATTCAGAGAGATAGCTAACATGTCTTCCTCCCTACATAAGGAAAATCCCATGACATACCCACTTGCATCAATTCCAATTTCAAATGGCTGCTACAAATTAAGAATTTCCAAAACTAGTGCCTCACTAATCTTCTCTTTTAATTCTTCAAAATACTTTTGCTGATTTTTTACCCAATGATTTTTTTTCTTATTTGTGCTCATTGTGTGAAGTGGAGCAACAATTATAGAAAAATATGTAATGAAATTATGAAGTATTATGCTTCCCCACTGAAGCTTCTCACCTCTTTCACACCGGTAGGTGTGCAACACTACTTGATGGCCTCAATATTTAGTTCACCTCCATTGATCACATGTTCATGGTAAACCAAGGAATCGTTGGCAAACTCACATTTCTTATGTTTTCCAAAAAATAGTGTTTCTTCAATTCCTCTAGTACCCACTTCAAATGAGAAACACACTCTACCCATGTGATACTGAAGATTTATATATTCTAGATATACAATTACAAAAGAATCTATAAATGTATGAAGTGCATCATTGTTTTCACAGATAAAAGTGGTTGGCGCATTACATAAACCAAAATTCATAACTAACCATTCATAGAGAATTGTCGTGTTTTAAATGTAGTCTTCCAAGTGTCTTCTTATTTAATACGCACTTGATGGTGTTTGGACTTTAGGTCCAACTTCGTGAAGTGATTTTCCTAAAGTTGATCCAACAAGTCATCAAATCCATAGTGAGTAATATTTCTTGATAGCAATATTTTTCAACTAATGGTAGTTGATGCACATTCTACAACTTCTATCCTTCTTGGGAAAAATTATGATTGGTGACCCACAACACAAAATGCTTGACCTTATGAATCATTTCTCTAATAGCTATTGAAACTGTCGTTTTACTTCATCTCCTTCCAATAATTATTGATGTGTACAATTCAATGTTAGGAAATGGAGATTCAGGTAGTAATTGAACCTTATTTTCAACTTTTCTCTTTGGTGGTAGTCCTTTGGGTTCTTGAAATGCCTTCCTATATGCTTCCAAAAGTTTCTCTAGATGGTACTTTTCTCAATATTACAACCTTCTAAGTATTCTTTGGCCTCCATTTTACCTTCACTCTACTAATTCTCTCTAACCGCATGTTAATTCTATCCCTACCTTTGCCTAAGATAGAGACAACTTATACTTTGTTCCTCTTCATATCCAATGAGGAAGAACTATGAACATTTGATGATGTCCTCCATATTTGTAGGATAAATAATGTGTTCAACTCCACCGATAACATACCCAAAGAAAACCAAAAACTACTGTAAAAAATCATATTTCTTAAGGATTTCTATTAGTTTATGCATTCTCATGGTTGCTAACACCTACATGAGATTGGGGATATTCTCTTCGTAGTTAAAGCTAATGATCAATATGTCATAAAAGTACACTATTAAAAATGATTCTAGAAAGGGACATAATACATCATCCATCAAAGAATACATGTAGATGGTGCATTACATAAACCAAAAGGAATTACCAATTATTAATATAAACCTTGCCTCATCTTGAAGGTAATCTTCTAGGAACGATCTTCTTCTTTTACTCATACTTGGCAGTATCTTGATTTTAGATCCAATTTGGTGAAGTACTTGGAAAGTTGTAATTGATCCAACAAGTCATCTTATTTATATTTCTTTGCTCGATGCACATTCTACAAGTCCCATCTTTCTTCGACATTGTTGGTCAATTTTTGTCACAAGTATGGAGAAAACCCCCTTAAGCTCAAAAATTGTGGATTGATCCATAGAAAAATGGTAAAAGAGTTAAACAAAACCCTATATTAACTTACATATATAAAACCGTAGTTCATATAAGACCTGAAAAGCCAAAGCATGAAATACAATCTACTTAACACGAACACAATGATTTGAAAGAATATAATTTTTCCATTATCACTGTCATCCAAATTATATGTATAATTTCCGGACATTAATTGTTAATCCGAGAGTCCGTAAACTTAGAGATGCAAGAACAGGAAATGCAGGATGGAATCCTATCATATCGTGTCCCAACAAAGAAATGTTGGTAATAAAATGAAATCAAAAGAAACTGGAAAAACGTAAAAGGAGACAAAATTTTAAATGCATAGTCATTTGAATTCCAAATCCCTGTCATCTACTGATCTGCAATTACTAGACACATGTTACAATCTTTCACGTTGAATATGAACTAGTGTGTTCTTGAAACTATTCATACAATTTTTTTTTAATGATCAAGTTAAGATGGATATTCAGGTAGCTCTGTTATCACACCACACAATAAGCTTAGAAAAAATTAAAATGAAAAACAACTACACCACATAGATATTTAGTTCACTGGATGCTTGATCAAAGAGGTGCTTTGTTGCTTCGAAGATTACAAAATTTCATTTATACTATGTTCTTAAATGTTCCTTTAACTATTTATGAAACAAATATTTAACTCATATCTTCAATGAAACTTATATTCATGTAGGTTACTAATGCAAATGAAAACATGCAATCAATCATTTCAAAGGAAATCATAAACTATAACTCGATAGAGATGATACTTGTTCATTGGATTGATGGCATGGTATTTTTAATGGCTCAAATCACATTTTTTCATTCTCATCACTTGAATGTTCCTGTGACACAATGTAAAATACAACTTTTCTTTCAGTCTTCAATCGAAGGTTTATTCTCTACAAGGATCCACACACAAAACTCATACAAGAAATATTAACCTAGTGTTCAATCGAGCAATTGGAAACATAAATGAACTAAATTGATATTTGACTAACCTAATTCTTACTATAATGAAATTTAAACTTACTATACTCTTCCAATCTAAATCTATCGGAAGTAAATTGGAACGTGGGTCGAATTGGTGGGCCTCCTAACCAACTTCATGATGGTAGAAAGATCACATGTTTAAGAAAGAATTATAAACACATGAATCTATCTCAGAACATTAACATGATCACTTTATATTAATGGATTGGAAGTTATGAAATACAAAATTATGAAAACAGAGTAATGATAATAATGTTTCATTTCGTTTACACCATCTAGGATTAGTTTATATACACATCCATCTCACAAGAGTGCATAGGAAAACTCAAAATGGATCCCTTGTTCCACACCTTGGACACATTGATTACAACAACTTAAGATATGAAAAAATAGATACAGTTCAATCTTTAGGTATTTCTTTGACAAAGATAGATCAGAAAACATATCAAACGATATTCTCATGACATGTCAATGCATGCAAATATCTCCAATACTTAGCCATGATCAAATCCCTTTCTAGACATATTGTTTTGGATATAGTTGACTGTAGGCCTTGATTGAAGCATAACACCTACCTCATTCATTCTAGAATCGATATGATGGACATAGAAGCATGTCGAGGCATCTAGGAGAAGAACCCACGTCTTCGATCCTCTTCTAAAAGATCGGGTATATTCCAAACGATGAGGTGGGTTATAGGATCCCCTTGTAAGTTACAGGACCTGGTTTGGTTAACCATCGTTATCAACAAAATGACTCTTAATCTCCATGATTCATTAAAAACAATGGAAAAACATTAATTAACAAACACATTACCTTTTGATCTCTATAATGAATTTTCCATGGGAAATATGATAAAAGGAGTGATAATATGGTAAAAGAGAGAGTTATGATAGGTCAAAAGGGGTAGTTGGCAATGAAAATGGAACCAAATTAGAGGCCCAACAATCAAAATAGGAAGGAAAAAAAGAAGCACTTTTGGATTGGATTGTTGAATTAAAATGGGCTCTAAATCCCTTCCTTGGGATGGGTTGTTGGTTTCCTTGGTGTACTTGTGATTCCCTTATTGGTTAATGAATAAGGAAAACAGGCTAGAAATATGAGATCAAGAGGATGGAGTCCTCAAGATTCTAATGAAATTTCAACATCATAACGTTATGTGGATGGATGGAGTGACCTCAAATGATTTATTTATAGTTGTGTAGTGGATAACCCCCTTGACATGGTCTTCCTTATAGTGGTTAAATATTATTGGATCAAATTTAAAAATAGAAATCAACATTTAACATGGTCCACATGTAACTAATATCCCATCGTAACAATTCATGCACATTAATGGGGGTAATATCTATGCTATCCACTTTTGGTCAATTTCAAAGTTTGACTAGGTTGATTACAACAAGTTTCAGGTCATATGATGGTGGAAAGGATCTAAAAATGAGGGTTATGCATGTTGATGGGTGTTCTATATGCACTAAAAACCCTCAATTAAATTTTCAACCCGGGGTAAGTAAACTTAGAGTTGTAGCACTATATGTGCCTAAGGTAGAAAAGCTAGAGGAAGTATAGTCTAACTAAGGAGATGGTCTATCTGAAGTTTAATCTACTTAAGCAAAGATTGTCAATGAACAAACCCTATCAAAGAACTTAAACTATTTACCCTAAGCAACTTTTAAACAATGGATCGATGGATTGTTCCTAAAGAAGCAAATTAAAACCCTACTTTGAACAAGTTAACCTATTTAATCTACTCAACTTAATGAGCAACAACAACAACAAATTAATCTAATCAATTTATTCAAATCAATGAGAAATAGTAAGTAAGCAAGTAAACAAGTAAACAACTAACCTATTAAAACTTATTAAGCAAGTAAGCTAATCAAAACTACTTAATAGGCAACTAATCAAAACTATTCAACAAGTGAACTCTATTCTTAAGATAAAATTCACAATTAATTCTAATCCGCAAAAAGAAATCTTAACCTATTGAATTAAAAGCATCATGATAGTATTCAAAGATTAATCAACAACTATTCTTAATCTACAATAACAAGAAACTTCATATATGATGATTATGTCTTCGGTGTCTTATGACATCACATTGACATCTAACAATTAGTGATAGCTCAAAAGGAATAAATTCAATATTAACTTCTATGGAGAAATGAAAAGTATGAATCAAGCAATCTAACGAGAGCTTAGCCATCATAGAAGAAATATCAACTATCCTAAAAATCCATGTGATCTCTCAATTTATGCATTAATCATCAATGATAAGAAAACACTATTCTACTCAATTCAAATGCATTCTTATGCTAATGTAAGAAAATTCATATGATTAAAAACTTGTAACTAAAAGATTAACTCAAACTCACGCTTCTAATTAAAATTTCAATTTAAATCTAGAACGGAAATCTCATAAATTAAACTAAGCTAATCCTATTATTAAAAACTCAAATTGCAAGTTAAAATGCTTATACAAACACAACTTAGATTCTACTTCTACCTTAACATACTATAACAAATCTAATAAGCAAACTAGATCTAGAAAATCATGATTAAATTGAGAATTAACAAAACTCACAACTACTAATCCATCGAAACTTTGCCAAAGAAACTTTGTACTCTATGTTACATTAATACTTTGTTTTAGCTATTCTATTTCAGCCTACAAAATTTCACTTTAACATTTAACACACAACAAGGTTAGAAGATTGCAAGCTATTTTCTAACGATTAAAAGACACAACATATTAACAACTATCTCCTATGATCAACCTACAAAAAGGAAATCAAAACAATTAAATGATAAACAACAAACACACAGTATGTAAAATGGTAAAAAAACATATAACAAAGAATGAAGGAAACGATAATTGCACAACTAAAATAGACAAGCTATCTATCTAAGTATTCACCCAGACCACTGGTGGGCCCCCCAACAGGTCGTGGCTACTCCTCAACAACAAATCATGAGAAAAATCAACACGGTTTTGGTCATTAAATAAAAATGCAGTCTAACATAAGTTTGTGGAAATGTTTGAGTTTACACAACAAAACAATTCTAACAATCCTCGACACTTTTTTTGACCATTACTGTGGTATTGATAGAGATTACAATTTGAAAGGTCGAACATTGGAAGGGTCGGCCTCCTCTAAAAATGGCGAATTCCATTAAATACGCTATAACTGCCTTTGGCTTCTAGAAACTGAACGAGCCACTCAACGATCAACACAACTTCTTGATTTGAGATGTCAAGATCTCAGTAGCTGGAGGCCACGAGGGTGAACAAAACCCATGCCGCTGATTCACCCATCATAAGCTGCCGATATAACAACAACCAACTCGCCCACATTTTTAGTGATGGATGTAGTGTCAGACGCAGTGCCAGATGAAGTATCGGACGCAGTGTCAGATGGAGTACAAGATGAGCTACTGGATGTAAAAACGCCTTGTGATTTTTCCCCGTGACACACAGATTGTGCATTAGCTTCTCATAATCATTAAATTGATCTAAATTAAACTTAAAACCATCACAAAACATCAATTGCACATACCTGGTATAAAATTATGACGAATTGATATAAAAATCCTTCAAAACTTCTTCAAAATGGTTAAATACACATATAATACCGGTCAAAAAGGATTTAATCAGCATCATTAATTAACCAAATCACGAGCCCAACATTAACCCCACACCTAAGATTTTTCAGTTCCCACTGCAAACAAAAATGAATTGCTTGATATGACTAGACTTGCTGAGAAGGATTAGCTTTAGAAGCTTCTCCCTCTTGTCCTGAAGATTTTGTCTTGTGCCTCTTATGATGTTTCAATTGTGCCCAGAGGTTGCAATTGGTATTGGTCATTTGATCAACCAATCATTGAAGGGAATTCACTTTTGCTTTTCATACTGCATTATCATGGTGGAGATTCTTATCCAAAGTCTTCCTCTCTTCCAACTATTGCAGCAGTTGAACATTTTCCTGTTGTAACTTTTCAATGGTTGTAGTGTGATCAGATATCTCGGAAGAGGGCTTAGATCCCTTGAAGGATGTAGAGAGTCTATAAGTTTTGGGATATGGCATAGGAATCTGTGAGGTAGGAGTAACAGGGGGTTTATGAGAGGAAATGGGTTCAGATTTTGTCTCTCTATTAGGCTCCAAATCTTCTGCAGAAACTTCCCTAGGTCTCTTATGAGGGATTTCAAGATCAGAAGATACTTGGATCGAATTAGAAGTGCTTGAGTGTTTTTCATAAGGCTTTCCTCTTGTATTTTGGGCACTTTTTCGAAAATATCCTCTCTTGAATTGATTAGCTCCTCTCCTATTTGTCAGGACTACAAGGAAGTCTTGTTGAATTACCTCTTGTAACGTTTTGGGTGCATGATCAATAGATGTTGAGGGATTTGGAGGATTATCAATAGGCTTCTTAGTCTTCTTTCCCAATGAGACTGCAGGGGTATCAACAAGATCCTTGGTCTTGGTCTTTTGTTCCGGAAAAGTGATATCTTAAGTAGGAGGGTTTGGAGTCTTTGGAGAATGGGGTTTGGATGGAGTAACAATCCCTAAGTCAAGTGTTTTCTTGTTGGTCTTAACTGTAAGATGGGAGTTTGAAAATTGATAAATGAACTCATCCCATGTCTTCCCCTGTTTTTCCAATTCTGCTATAACAAGCAATTTGATGAGACCGTGGTGGAATAGGCTATTATGGGGATTGGCCACGTTCTTTCGTACTTGGGAAGACATATTCTCAAGAATTTTCAAGAAGTAAAAAGGGAAATTTAATGGCTTATTGAATTGAAAATGAGCTAATAATCGAAAATGGAAGGCTTTAAAAACAAAATATCTACCTTCACAAGTGATAATTCTGGTGATGACTATCAGAGGGTTAATTAGCTCATCCTTAATCCACTCCTTGGAGTATCCCTTAGCTCCAGATACATTCTGAAACTGAGGTTTAAAGACCCTGTTGTAGCTGGCCCATGGAAACTGGTGGTGTTTGAACCAATGGTTTCCAACCCTTGGAATCTTTATGGCTGAGGCAATTGATTCGTCAGAGATCACGAAGGTAAGAGAGCCCACGCGATCCATCCTTCCATCGAATATGAGGGTGAATTGTAGAGAGACATTGTCATCATGGCCCTGCAGATGGGCCAACAATGGTCCCCACCCTACACAAAGGAACACCTCCCTACACTGTATGAACTCAGGGATAGCAAAGAGGTCAACATAGGAGGACAACTCATATTGTTTGGGCATGGTGAGTGTAATTGAGTAGAGGATGAGCGCAATTGAGCAGAGGATAAGAAAAATGCATAAATGAGATAATGTTTTAAGCTAACTCTCCGATTTTGAATGCGCCCAAGATGAAAAATGGTTGAATTCGTTAATGAATTCATCACACACGAGTTTCCATGTGTGAACATGAGTGCGCCAATTTCGAATTTGAAGAGCATATTTTGGTAATGATGAAGGAGTTAGATCAATGTCCAAGTCTTCGACTTGGACATTTGATAATAAAAATGTTTAAGATTTGTATCATTTAATTCTCAATTGCCATCTAACTAACTCATCATACAACTGATCAGCCAAATAAATTCAAACAATTCCTAGTTACTTGAAATCGTGGTCATTTATTGTGTGTATACATCTCGTCCAATCCCTCATATGGTGCGTCATCTGGTCATCCATATGACACCTCATATGGAATTTCAAATGGCGCCCCATACGACACTCCATATGGTACTCCTGTGCGAATTGAAATTTGTTCATCCTGTAATGGATGTTTTATCCATAACACTCAGTCTTAAAACACTTTGACAGTCATAGTGAACAGGAGCAAAGACAGGATAAGAGTGTTCCATTATTACTTGTTTTTCCATCTTGATCACACAATCTTTTCCTCTATCTCGCATATTATAAGGCATGTAATCACAATTCTGTAATGAATAGTCTGTAAAGAAAAACTAGTTAAGTGGTGGAAGATTTGGTTAAAAAGCATAAATTCTCCACATTTAGTACCAAAAACATTAGCATATGTGGTGGCAGATTTGGTCAAAAAGAATTGTTGCTAACTTGTTCAATAATGTTAAAAGGTCCATACCTAGTGACTTCAATAACTTTGTTGCTCCCTATAATATTTTCTTGCTAAGATACAACTAGACATAGTCTCCAACTTGGAACTGATGATTTATTTGATGTTAGTCTTGATACTTAGCTTGAC
>SNQJ01S0044493.1:62506-89032 GCA_010110895.2 Picea sitchensis | reverse complement strand
ATTACTGATTCACCCCCCCCCCTCTCAGTAATCCAACAGAAGCTACCTACAGACACCAGGGATTCAGGAGGGCTAAGCTAACAATCTTTTGTATAGTTGATGATGGAGAAGATTGTAGAAATAGTGGATGGCATCATGAGGACAAACACATGCTTTCAAAAGACATGTGGCAAACAAGGAGTTTCACAACAAGAAGGAATCAAGTCATCTTTAAGTTTATTGGATTAGTCACCAACATTTTCCTATTTTATAGCATAGGTTGTTAAACTAAGTTGTTAGATCAAATAAATATTTAGATATTTTCAAGGGGAGGAGGCCAGCTCGTACCTCCAGTTGTTTCCCCCCTTTTGTTATAAATAGATAGTTGAAATGATTTAGTAGGTTAGGATGGTTGAGCAAGGCTCCCTTAGACTGTAATATTTTGATGAAGTGACTATGATATGGCTATGTACTGGACTTAAGACATTTTGACTAATAGAAATCAGCTTCTCTTTCAGCTTATTTTCTTTTGATGCTAAATGTTCATGCTTTTAATGATTCATATGAATGGTTGTGGTGATATTATGGTGGATGTTTGATCATTATATTATCATGATGTTTATTTAGCTTCCTTAGTTTCTGAGTTCAAGAAGATCTTGTATTAGGAAACTTTCTTCCGTAGGCTTTTGTAGACCTGATGTTTACAGCAGCCCCTACATCCCTCTCTTTCAAGTCTTCCTTCTATTCATATTTACTCCCAATTACTGATTAAAGTTAGCCAAGACCTTGATTGCTGGTGCATACTAGCCCTGTTATCTGAGTTGGAACATTATCACTTTGAGTCCTTTTCCATTTGACCCTACGAAATACTCTTACATTCACCTATAAACCTGATGGATACTGGGATTTCCTTCCCTGCAATCTGAATTTAATTCCTATTGCTAACACCTTCAACAAAGAAACTCTAACACTATCATACATAAGCGATCTTGCCCAAGACTGCATGTAATTATTCCCTTTATTCTCGGTAGGCAAATGATCAAATTCTGGAGTAATTCCTTGATCTTCATACTCAATATGGTGCTCAAAATTTTCTTCTTATACACATTTTTTCCTTGAAGAAGTTTTTAAAACACCATGGGAATGAGGGCACAACACCATTCCCTCCTTGTCTACTACTCAATTGCAAATAACTTATCAAATCCTTTAGCGCACGACTTGGATAATTTTATTCACAAGCATAATTTCTCCTAGCTCTGTCGATGTCATATAATCCCCTACCTGAAGAGCCTCTTCCTTATTGATATATAAACCTCTTTGTTTGTGCCTTTGGAATTTGACTCATGACACCTGCAAACCCATCAGTCAGCATTTGTGCAGTTTAAATTTGCATGTTGGGCTTCTCAATGCTTTATAATTAGACTCGATCTCACATTCTAGTCCTTGGAATCCTATGTGTGCTTCATATGGGGTTTTTCAACAGTCAGATGACACATGGAAATTTTCTTTGGTTAAACATTTTCCTAGCAATGGGTGGTTACCTCTACTGGCAATGATAAACATTATCCTAACACATGTAGGCTTAACTTGACAGTCGGCTCACACTCAAGTGGTTGGAAATAGATTTTTTTTTTTTTTAAATAAAAAGGTAGATCCTATTATATTATAGCTTCAGAAAAAGAGTATTCATGACACATAGACGCCAGCTGTCCTGCCTATGTAGGAAACCAGGACAGTTGGCTTTCCCACAGTAGCATGCAAAAAAAAAGGAGAGTGTTGCACCACCCTGCCCATAGGAAACCAGGGAGTGTATTCATGATTAACAGTATTCTAGTGAGGTCGATTATAATTCTATCCAAGCTATCAACTAGAGAGCTACAGTCCTGGTAAATGACTACAGAAAACAAATAGAAAAACATGCAGACAGAAAGACCTATTAACTGGCGTTCCCGTTAGCATCCTTCGCTTCTCCCTCGCTGGTTGGAATGGCAAACGGTTGTGCACAAGTTGGGCATTGGCGCTTAGGAGTGGCGCTAGAGTAGGCCACATAGAGCATGTCCAGGCGTTGGCTAACGCAAACTGCTCGGAAAATCTGATCATCGACCAGGCTTCGTACTTTGAAAATTAGTTGCAAATGCTCCGGGTGCAAGAGAGGTGGCGAGGGCGGTGGTTGCGACTTGTCATCCTTTTCCAGTTCTCCCAGCGGTTCCTTGTTTACCTGCAATTCCTTGGTATCTACCTGTGGCTCCTCCTCGATTAAACATGGTGTTGCACAAGGGTCTGAGGTGTTTTTTGCGTGGGGCGGTGCCTCTGAGTCGACAAAACAAGTTGGGGGGTCCCAATTGTCGTGAACTGTGAACATCTTGCTCTCTGAGAAATCCGGTGGGAGCTCAATGCTCAGATCTTCTTCCACAACGGTTATGGGGGGTGAGCTTGTGGCTATAATCACCCGACGTCACCTCTGCTTGGCTAGGGTCATCGCGCGTTTAAAATTCCGGTGTCTCTTCCTTCTAGAGTCGGTTGCATACCAGCTGGCTCCCCTACAGGGCCTCCCTCTCACCCTCGGCATGGCTAGAGAAAAGTTCAGTGTCAATTCACCGAGAACTTTGTTGCAGCCCCGCTGTTCGGGAGGCTTCGAGGGCACATTAGAACTCCCGGTAAGGCAGGTGGAGGAATAAATCGCAGTTATAGCCATTAAATCCATGAGCTTAATGCTTTGGCTAACCAGACTGTGATCGCTCGTGCAAGGCCTCATCGTAGAATGGAGGTGGACGGAGAAAATACGCCTCATAAATCACGGAGTGTGTGGTGAGGGCCGATATAAATGGCCTCCCTCACCTCATCGCCACGTCCCTCGCCCTCGACGTGTGTCACCCCATCCGGGGTGGTTGGAAATATATTTTAAATGACCAATCATCATGACATTTGCGCTGGAAATATTTACCTAATTACTTGAAACATATCCTTGAGTGCACATTTGTTTTATATCGTGGGAAATAATCCCACATATGATGTAGAAAAGTTTTATGTAGGTATTTATATACACCGACGATTACATGCATTATCGACACGTAGTGCAAACTATATGCTCCTTGTGGGCTCTTCCCTTGGATTTGGACTTGGAACTATAATGATGCTTCTATATTGGACCTTGGGCCCAATATAATTTACAAAACAGCGTATTCACCCTGCTAATAAACCTGAGAGCATTAGTAGCTTTAAAAACGAACTTTTTTTAATTTTCCAAACTTATAAATATTTTTCCCAAAAGAACCTAAAGATTTTGACCTTTGAGGAACAATGCACTTGATCCCAAGAGCACAATAACCCTTATTTTACAAAACAATGTTTTGACCCTGCTAATAAACCCGAGAGCCTTAGTAGCTTTAAAAAACAAGTTTTTTTGAGACCATTAGTAGCTTTAAAAACCAAGTTTTTTTGTGAGCATTAGTAGCTTTAAAAAGCAAGTTTTTTTTATTTTCCAAACTTATAAATATTTTTCCCAAAAGAACCTGATGATTTTGACCTTTGAGGAATAGTGCACTTGATCCCAAGAGCACAATAACCTTGTAAAAACCAATTTTGGCCAAATTAAAAAAAAATTATGAAAATTTATACATGTGCTAACATGGGTCATTTTCAGTGCTAACAAAGGGAAAATTGGGATTTAAGAAGAAGGGGTTTAAACCCTCAATATTTAAGAGCTAGGGGAAAGGCTCTAAGATGAGCCTTCCCACTAAAAGTTTGTATCAGCATAATTTTCCACCTCCAAGTGGAAATAAACCCTTTGGATCGGTCCCAAGAAAGATTGACGAGAAAATGAGAGAACCATTGAAATGTTGGGGATGCAAAGAAGAAAATTTATTGAGGGATTGCCCCCATAGGTAGAAAGACAATAGGAGCATATAAAACATCCAATAAGCTACCATAGTCAATCATGTGGCTAGGATCATGCCACAAATTTATGGAGCCCTGGATAATCGACAAGCGAATCACCAAGCTTCAATGGTGGAGATGGATGGTATGATTGCCAACCATATTGTTTCTATTTTGATTGACCCTGGTTCTAATATGAGTTATGTGGCCCCTCAAACTGTTGATAAATGTAAATTGTAGCCAGTAAAAAAATCATGCTAAATCATGGCTAGTAAAACTAGCCACTAAAACAAAATGGAAGATAACAAAGGTCTTACCAACATGCCAACTTATTATGAATGGACTAGCCACCCAAAAAACTCTAAACATACTTCATTTAGGATCTTATAACATGTTGTTTGGCATGGACTAGTTGGCTACCCATAAAGCCAAGCTAGACTATTACAATAAAATATTAGAGAGTGAAGATGAGGAAGGGAGGAAAAGAACCCTACAAGGAATTCAAAAGCCTATCTCAGTGAGACAAATATGAACACTTCAAGTGAAGAAGTATTGCAGAAACAAATGTCCTTTGTATGAAATACAAGTGTTGAACTCTGTTGAGGACAATAAACCAAGCTTATAGGAACATCCTATATTAAGAGAGTACAAATATGTGTTTCCATAAGAGTTATCGGGTTTACCCCCAAGATGGGACATCGATGCTTCAATAGAACTTGTACCTAGAGCGGTGCCAATGTCTAGAGCACCCCATAAACTGAGTACACCAAAGTTATTTTATCTCAAACTATAGTTGAAGGAGATTTTTTTAAAGGGTTATATCCGACCTAGTGTGTCCCCTTGGGGAGCACCAACCTTGTTTGTGAAAAATAAGGATGGAACACTCATATTGTGCATAGACTACCAAAAACTCAACAAGATGACCATTAAGAATAAGTATCTGTTGCCAATAATTGATGACCTATTTGACCAGTTAAGGGGTGCTAAAATATTTTCCAAGATTGAATTAAGGTATGGGTACCATCAAGTTCAAATTAAGGATGAATATATTCATAAAACAACCTTTAGGATAAGCTATGAATTTGTGGTAGTGCCATTTGGGCTTACCAATGCACCAACTACCTTTATGTTCCTAATGAATAATGTACTCAATAATTTCTTGGAAAAATTTGTGTTGGTCTTCATAGATGAAATTTTGATCTATTCTAAGAGAAGAGAAGACCATGAAGATCACCTCAAGTCAATGCTTCAAGTCCTAAGAGAGCATAATCTCTATGCCAAGTTTAGTAAGTGTGATTTCTTTTCTAAAAGGGTTAATTTCTTAGGCCATGTCATCCGTGAGGAAGGAGTGGAAGTTGACCCTGACAAGATCAAATCCATCATGGATTGGCCTACACCAAGGGATGTCTCTGATATTAGATCCTTTATGGGCCTATCAGGATACTATAGGAGGTTCATAAAGGGGTTTTCCAGGATTGGTTGTCATATCACCTCCCTACTAAAAAAGGGAGTTAAATTCATTTGGACAATAGAGTGTGAGGAGATTTTTCACCAACTAAAACACCTTTTAACCAATTCCCCAATGCTGAAAATTGTAGAACCAGACAAGGACTTCCTAGTGTGTACAAACGCCAACAAAGGACTCGAAGGAGTCCTCATGCAAGAAGGGCAGGTAATCTGTTATGAATCCATAAAATGAAATGAACATGAAATCAATTATGTGACACGTGACTTGGAATTGGCTATCATAGTACATGATTTAAAAATGTGGAAGCATTACCTCCTAGGAAAAATATGTGTTGATGACAGACCACAATGGATTGAGATACTTGTTTGACCAGCCCAAACTCAATGCTAGGAAAGGCTAGGTGGATGGATCTCCATAGTGAATTTGATTTTGAAATCAAACATATTAAGGGAAAGGAAAATAGAATGGTTGATGCCCTCAGTAGAAGTATGGAGATGATTTATCTGGAGGCTGTAAGTACCTGTGAATCAAACATCAAGGAGAGAGTTAAAAGTTCATAGGCAACAAATTATTTTTTCAAAACTGTGAAATCATACTTAGAGAAAGAGCCCACAGGGGTGAAGTAATGATGAATATCAATTGTTGAATGATGGATTGGTAACTTACAAAGGAAGGTTGTATATTCCAGATTGTGATGACTTGAAGAGGTTCATACTAGATTAACTACATAAAATACCATACACGGGTCACCCTAGTTATCAGAAAATGATCATAGCCACCAAGAAACTATTTTATTGCCCGAGAATGAAGAAGTACATAGATGAATACTTGGCCAAGTTCTTATAATTTCAGCAGGTTTAGGTGGAGCATAGACATCCAACATGACTATTGCATCCCCTACCAATTCCACATTGGAAATGGGAAACCATCTCCATGGATTTCATCATCGGATTTCCTAAATCCACCAAGAAGAATGATGCCATTATTGTAGTTATGGATAATTTGAGTAAGGATTACCTCTTTATCCCTGTAAAATCAACTTGTAAGGCAATATATATTTCCAACATATTAATGAAATAAATATTTAGACTATATTTCATGCCTAAGGAAATCATATAAGATAGAGATACCAAATTTACTTCACATTTTTGGAAATCTCTGTTTGTTCGTTTTGAAACTAAATTTATATTTAGTGCAACTTATCACCCTCAAACTGATGGAAATACAGAAAGGGTAAATCAATTATTAGAGGACATGTTGAGGATGAATGTTATGCATCATCCCAGGAAGTGGGAAGACTACCTACAACTGGTAGAATTTGCTTATAAAAATGGCTATCAAGAGTCATTGAAGATGATACCTTTTGAGGCTCTCAATGGTAGACAATGTAACATTATAATCAGCTAAAATAGCCCAGTAGAAAAAATAATACTTGGGACAGACCTATTAAAATAAATGGAACAACAAGTAGTTTGAATAAGACAAAATTTGAAGGTGGCTCAATACTGGTAGAAGAGCTATGCAGAAAAAAATGGGATTCCTAGAGAGTTCAAAGTAGGGGATCATGTGTATCTTTGAATCATACCAAGAAGAAGTTCCTTTAGAATGGGAACTTGTGCCAAGATGGCACCTCGATTTTGTGGACCTTTTGAAATTCTAGACAGATTTGGACCTGTAGCATATTGACTAGCACTTCCTCCTACAATGAGAGAACATAATGTGTTCCATGTTTCATTATTGAAGAAATATGTACATGATTCTAATCATAATTGACCGGTATGTGATCTAGGTGGAACCAGAGGGAGAATTTGTACTAGAACCACAATGCATACTAGGCAGGAAGGCGATCCCACTTAGAAACAGACCCATTTTCTAGTTCAAGGTGTAGTGGAAACACTTTGGCCCAGATGAAGCCACATGGGAACTAGAGGATGCCATGAAACATGCATACCCATTTTTGTTCACTTCCGTACATAAAAACCACAACAACGGGTAGAACATCAGGGAAGTGTTCCTTTTAAGGGGAAGGGGATTGTAACAACCCTATTTCCCCAAAATTGTATATATTATTATTATTCTGAACAAAACTATAGACATATCTTCCATATGAATGTTGGAAAAACAATGAACTTTTCCATATAAATTAATGTATATATTTTTTTATTAAATGAAAGGAAATTAGTGGAATGACTACTAAAAGAGGGTTTCTAGATAGATCATGATGCATGAGAAGGGATGGTTGGGGAACCAGTAATGGCAAGTTGACCCCTGTCAAGCCAGTACCCTGCTGGATATAAATGCACATCTCGAGAACAGTATTCTGGCACAAAAAAACTTAATAACCAGTCAGGATGATAGTTGGGAAGTAATCCCTCAAGAGTCAATGAGGGAGATGGAAAGAGTACCATCTAAAACTTCATGACTTGACCCACAAAATATAATTGGGCAAGGAAAGAAAAGGGAGGAAAATTCATGGGCAGAGGGTAGAAAACACAGACAGAAGACACATGAATGGTCAGTAGGACCAATAGAGAAGAAGAAGAGTGCACAAGGCTCTCTGGTTCAAAAGAAGAAAATTGTAAATAAATTGTTCTAGTTACATGAGTGCTTGGACAATTTTTTCTAATAAATATGATAAATAGAGTGGTAGTGATTGAATGAGAAATCATAGAAAACTCCCTTGCTTGGTGGATAAAAAAATTGACTTCCAGGTTCCTGTGGGAAAAGGAGAGTAACCTTTGTCCCTTGTTGTTGTTTAGATCAAGCATAATCTGTCTCATGGCATCATGATATAGCTAGGGGGTGTTCAGTTGAGGAATTCTCCAAGAAAAAACTATGCCTATGGTTGGGTGGAAAAGGGAACCCCTTTCAACAGTTTCTAATTAAATTCCAAAGTTTCAGAGAAGTGTAACTCTGATTTTTATTTTACCTTGACTGTTTTGATGTAATATGTAATTTCCTTGAGCTAGATGATAACATGATTGTCTATCCCATTAAATGGTAGAGTTTATAGCCCTAATGACCAGTGGTATGGAACGTTTGAAGTACAAATTAAATCTCACATTATTTCAATGTATTCTTGTTTAGTCACATTTAGTAAAAGAGACCTGTGATTAATGGGTTCCTAAAGAAATTGGGACAGAAGGCAAGTTGGTCTCTGGTGGAATCTAGATATGTATTGTAATACCCCAAGGTCGAGCCCCTGCTGAATTGTAATTATTTTTATAGGCAGGTGAGCCAAGTGATTATAAGCTAGGAGGCTTATGTGATGATTAGGCCAGAGAGCCTAGATGCTAAGGCTAATGAGCCTATTTTTGTATATGTAAATACTCATATCATTAATACAAATACATCGTTGCGTGTAGACCGACCACGAAGAAAGATTTAAGGGGTACTAAGCTCCACTAGGTAGGGAAAGGGAAGGGGCTAATAGGATAGAAAAAAGGGCAAAGTTAGAGGGATTATCTCTAAGGGAATAATATTATATTATTATTTCCTAAACACTAAGGTTTGATAAAAAAAACTTAAGTTATTCGAAGTTCATGTGGGAAGGGGAACAAATGATAAGTGGAGCTCATGTGGCTTCATGACGATAGGTTTTCGATTTGGGAGATGCAGTTTTATGTTGGGAAATAAATTCATTGTGGGGGTTCTCTCTGTGATTGTTTCCATTATTCCCATGCACTCACGGACTCACACACTGAGCCATCCCTGCCATTGTTGACCTCTGCAACATTCTCGCACCTCTAGAACCTGTAACATTTTTTGATCCATCTCGTACTTTTCCTATGAAGCATAGCACATCTACATAGTTCCTAGGTCATATCGTACCCTATCCATTTTGTTGTTGTTGCTTACATTTTTCTTTGGACTGATGTGGCTTGCTGTCATTACCAAATTCCATACTCAATTTTTGTTGTTGTTATTACCCTGACTGGATTGGCATGGGAGCTGAATTGAAGAAGCAGGTTGTCAAGCCTGTGAGAAACTCTCTCCAGGTGAGAGATTTTGTTGGGAAAGAAGAAATAGGTTGTCAGGCCTGTGAGAAGCTCTCTCTAGGTGACAGAGGTTGTTGTGGAAGTGATTTTCCTAGAGGGAGCCTCATGACAATTGTAGTGCTCTGAGACTTCCTTTCCAACCTATTGTTGAAGCCCTAGAAGGGTGGTGGGGTAGCCGAGGGACTGTCGAGCAGAGAAGGGGCACACTCCCTGGGTGGGACTTGAATGTGGAGAATGAGGGACTATAATTTGTGGACGTGAGAGGAATCTTGGGGACAAAATACTTCCTAGAGACCTTGTAACCTTATCTTAGCCTAGGATTCCCTTTAATCTGTGTGGAGTTTAGTCCCAGCTCGGGGGTGAGCCACTGTTGATAGATTGGAGCAACGTAGTCTAAGGATGGGAGGTTTGTGGAAGTTATGCATGTAGTTTGTGGCCTTCTTAAACATATAAGTACTCTCTATATATGTTTAATTACATGTTTTATGTTACGCATGTGTTTATTTAATGTACATTTATGCGTATTTTTGTGTATGTTAACAAAAAGTAGATGTTTTCTTTTAATTTATTAAGTATGATATTTTTCGCACATGAAAGTGAGTCTTTATGTAAGGTGGCATGGCCCTACCCTAGGTTGTATGGGGACACTACAAATGAGCTTGAATAGAGAATAATTGCAATAGAATGTCCGAGCTTGGATGGTCGGGTATGCTACAAATTGGTATCAGAGCCAATGGTTTCAACACTGAACCTGGATGGGTCGTGTATGAGTAAATTGAAGTTACAGAGTGCCAAAAGGGTGTTGAGAGAAAACTTGGAAAATATTTGAAAGATCAGGAGGAGTGCCAGACAAGGAAGCCACAATAACCGTGGTTATGGGCCACAAAACTAAATTGGGGCCATGGGATCTGTTAGGGAGAAGGCATATTGTTATTGGATAAATCGGTGAATGCAGACATAAACTAATCTCCCTAGATCCACCTGTATCTAGAAAAAAACAAGACAGGACATGACACTTTCCCTAAGTTGTAATCATTGAATTTACTACCAAACAAGGAATGGATGACATATCTTTAGATATCGCTTCCTTATATCTATGTTGTCCCTGCTTCGCTCCGATGCTCTTGTGAGATCAAATCTGCAATGACACAAACCAACCAAAGTGAAAGAAAAAATAGTATATTCAATGAAAACTTAAACATGTGATCAAGGAGACATGTAGTAAAATGAGAACGACTTTATGGGAAATAAACATGCCACCGTATTATATTAAGTAAAAGTGGAAGATACAAGAAAATTGCCTTGATGTCGCAAGTTCCCTTTTACTGGTCCTTTGTTCCCACACACACATACACTTGCTCTGAATTTGTATGAAGATGGTCCACAAAATCTTGATGGACAAATGGAGACCTCAAGCATCAGTTGCAACAAGATCCTTCACACAGTATTCAACCTATTCTTTCAGCAATTCTTTGTTCAATATTTCTTTATCTTTTCCATGAGAAACCTATCATTATATAGGATAAGGAGAAGTGGTTAAATATATGAGGATCATCCCACCAAATCATAGAATCCAGTAGGATCACAATCATACGAACACCGCCTCACATTCTAGAAGATCCTCCTTCTAGAACCTTCGTGAAATTCTTCCTTTCTTTATCTTTCAAACGTCGTCGCACCCTGCCTATATAGCAGCATGCAGAAACCCCACGAGTCGGGCATAGATCAGCCTGTGGAAATCAAGGATTTCCGCACTGTGTATTACTCCTAGCCTACGCACTCCTTCTAAAAACAAGCCTTGTAGAGGAGGAAATTAGTTATTTTTCTCATGCAAAAGATCCTTTTGAGATCCTGAACACATGCTTGTAGAATCATCATCAGGGTGACCAAAATAATGTGTAACATAATGCCCCCTAAACTATGAGGCTGGAACTCATGACAGTCGAAATACTTTTTAAAATGCGTGTGTGTGTCGAGAACAAGGAGTGCACCAATAGGGAACCTGCAAACAATCAAGAATATGCACAATCTTATACCATTTATGAGGTAGGTATTCCCATGCTCAGACTACAAGTGATTTGAATCATAAATGTCATTCATGACCACCAATTATACATTGTGGATCCATGTCATCAAGATTCTGCATAGCCACCAGGAATACACTGTGGATCTATGTATTAGAAATCTCAAATTCAGACATAGCCTCGAGACATACAAAATGGATCTATGTGTCAATACAAATCATACATACTCCATCACAACCTGGATCAAGAATGATGGGATACAGGGTCTTCAATCCCATCGTTCGTAAGTACGAATCTAGCCATGCAATTACAAGTGTTGAAGTCGAACATGGTAGAAACCACTTGATTGTCATTCATTTATTAAAATCGTTAACAAGTACGAGGGAAATCGTCATTGATGTCAATGATTCCCAAGGTACCTTAGTACAATCCAACGAATGTGAATAAATGAGTTGAGGTTGAACACTCGATGGAATATCTCGATCAGGGACCAATGATGTGAATCCACTGTCGAAAGCTAAGAAACCTGCCATTGAGGCATACAGGCCCTAAGGTACTAAATGATTTCTAAGTCTTGTTCCCAGATAATGAGTTGAAGTCGACAGGAAAAGACTCATAACCAGAGGGCCTTGATGTATCCCCCATCAATGAAACGAAATAAGTAACAGATTTAGGGTGGATCAAAGTATGAAAATGATTTGAAACTAACATAGGGAAGGCTGACATGGTAGGAATTGACAATTGCAGATGGCCGACTCGATAGAGGGCTTGTTTGGACTTCTCTTGAACATATGAATGACACGACAATGGTATTGGCAGCATTGACTCAAAGACGACCCAAGATATGAACTTGTAGAAAGTCAAACGAGAGACAAATGGATTTCTCAACCCGGATTCAAATGATGAAAGGGGGTGTCATGTTCAAGGGCGACTATTACTGCCACTAATACAAATACAGAGACACGTTTCTTTCCCAAATTTTCCCCCACCATTTTTGGCGAGTACCTCTTTATTTTTACATGAGCTTGAGGAGCATAACATATGCTTGTTGATGTAAGCTCATCCTTCGGATGAGTCCCTCGAAGTATGTTTAATGAACCCTAAGAAGGAGTGGTTCGGTCCCATATGGGTCTTTCGATATTTGTTTAACGAGTCCAACGATAGAAAACTCAGGGGTTTTTCATGTTTTGAGAGTCTGAAAAACACTTAAAGAGAACTCTCTCAATTCCTTTTTCGTAAAGTAGTTCGATGGGACTGAAAAAGTGATAAAATATCACCCATCAAACATTTTCTTCAAATACTTTTACGAGCGTGAAAAGAACAAGGTCGCTCGGCAATATTTCTGTTTTTATGGAGCGTGAAAAGAGCTTAAAGGATACTCCATGGGTTTCACTTTTCGTGTTACCATGACGAGTACGAAAATATGACAAAAGTATACTCTGTTGCATTCTCATTGATTTTCGAGCACGAGAACGAACAAAGACTGAGCTCAAGGTTTTTCTGAAAAACCTTAAAAAGTACTTGTACATGTGACGAATATAAAAACAAATCACAAAAAATATCCATATTTCATTGTTCAGGATCCTAGTTCCTCCATCTGCGAGAAAACAAAATACTCACGAGACCATTAGACCTTTAGGTTTTGATAAAATGCATTTAAATAATATAAAATATTAATAGAAAAAGTAAAAAGTGAAATATATAGGGGTAAAAACTCTTTTTACTATTTCATTTGCATTTTGCCCAAAACTTGCCTAGAAACCTTGTTTTTACCTCAGACTTCAGTTGTCGATTGCAAGAGGCACGGGTGACCATTCAGTGAATGGATTTCGTCAGAACAGTAATCTCTTCGTCCTCTTTCTTTTCATTGGATTAAATTTCATTTTTATCGATTTAAAATGGTTTTTTGAGTTGAATTTTGGGTTGCTAGGTGTGCGTTGGGGCCGCTACAGGTGACCCGTATCGGGACCTACAGAAATCAACAATTTCCGCAGGCTCTTTGTGGCTCACCTGCAGAAACCCAGCACTGTGTTAAAACTTTTCCTGCGGCAGCCGCAAATCAAAAAAAAATTACATGCGTTGAACTAATAGAAATTTTCCAAAGCAGCAAATGAGGATGCTAACTCCCCTTTATTGTCCCAATGCAGGTATTTAATTATCAAAAATGTTGGAGTGGAGGGAGAGGGAGCATGAAGATGATGATCATGATGCCTTGAATGACCCGGGCACTGTAAATTCCCTCCAACAATGTAGACTACTGAAATTCTTTAAAATCCAAGGCATGAGGGCCCAATTGAGGCTACTGGAGTATCTAGTCCACATGTGGGATGTGGACCAGCAGGTGTTTCATGTGGGTGCCCATGTACTATCCTTAGATATCGAAGATATCTATTTCTTGATGGTGTTATCTCATCGTGGGTCTCATGTGACTTTAATAGGAGGTAGAGGTAGTGGTCTACCAATGAGCGAGTATCTACGTCAATACTGTGATTCTGAGACAGAGAGACACAAGGGAAAAGTTTCCATCAGGGGTGTCCGGGATTTACCCCTCCGAACTATTGTTTTTACCATTGCATGTATGGTGGGGAGTGCATCTCCTCACATGTCCCTCCAAATCTATTTTCAATATGTAGTGGAGTGCATGGAACCTAGGGTGTTCAACTGGAGCGACGGAGTCCTTCGCAGCATGAAGACACGGTTAACAAAATGCAAGAAGGGTGACCTGAAGCAATTCAGGTATGGATCTATTTTGGTGTCTTTATTTCTAGAGAGGGTCCCCCATTTACATTTACAGGTAGAGTGGGGCATACCAGCCCCACGAGACCCAAGGATGAAGAGGTGGTATGAACTCATGGCTCGACATGTAGAAGGGCCCCATGTTGGCACAGAGGCAGACCCGAGGTTCAACGCTACAACAGCACAACAACAAAACCCTAACTACCGACCATTTTGGCAACACCTGCGAAGCAGATGAAGTCTCACCCGAGGTAGAAGAAGGGGTGGTTGCAGGACTCTAGTGTTTGCAACCTTATCTAGGACACAAATCTGTGATTGTAACACCTTAACATAACACTTAGTTATTATAGTTCATTAGTATTCAACTTTAGTTCATAGCGTAGCTAAACCCTAACAATAAATCAGCGCAGTATTCACACAGATCCAATAGATTTAAGCACGAAGCACACACATAGAGATCAGATCTAGCATTCATTCACATTATTCAGCACTAAACTATCATATCATATTCATCTATCATCTAACATCTCACTAAGAATTCAATCATATAAACAAGAGAGAAACCATAAAGCACAAAGCATTCACAACACAGGATATACGTGGTTCACCCCCACTCTAGGGCTATGTCCACCAACTCTTCTTCTCTTTATTATCTTATGTCAAGCGTCTTACAGGCACAAAGCATCAGAACACTACTCCGCATAGGACAGAAGATCTAAGCACACTTCTCCAGATCCTCCTTCCCCAAGTATATCTAGGCACAAAGCTTCACACAGTCTACCTACAAAGAACTACAGATGACTTGCACTTAGCTCTACAAGTCTTAATCACATCTTCTTGCACATAGCTAGTACTAGCACTTAGCCATCGGTCGCTACTTACATCACCTAGTATTCTATTTATACATTAAAAAATAGGCCTAAGCATGGGTAAACCCATGGGCCGACATCCCCATACCCGTTACATAAGCCCAAAAACCCAAAAAGGGCCCTAAAAAGGGGTTGAGATCCCACGATATATGCTTCATCTTGCGCTCTGCCTTCGACAGCCTGTCGAAGTCCCAAAATTAGGTCAAACATGACTAAGGATCCTCAAAACATGTTCAAGGGCCAATAGGCCCCCAACACTCACCTGTGACTCATCTCGAGTCACTTTGATCTGGGTAGCTCTGCTTCAAAAACCTCGAGCTTGTCTCTAGCTGCTTCAACCTATTGTTGTTCCATGGCCTCGTGCTCAGCGAACTCTTGGATAATAGCTTCGTTGACAAGTCCCTCTAAGAGTTGTTCAGCTGTAGTGACGACTTGCTCCAATTCTGCTCATCGGCCTTTGATCTCTGAGAATAGTTGGAAAGCCTCATCTTGTATAGGTTGGATCCTCTGAGTCACTTCCATGAATTTGATCTAAATGGTGTGGTCCTGTTGTTGAGCGGTACGCTACTCTTGGGATCGTTTCATCCTTTCAACAGTTGATAGGGGATTCAACTACTCCTGTAGTGTTTCTGCTTTCTTCTTCGCCTCCTGGAGTTGTGAGTCCAGTGCCTTTAACTCTAGATTCTGAGTGAGTCGCTCATACTTTTGGGCACTTCGATCACTTAGTTTCTTACATTCCATGGTGAGGGCCTTGATTCTTTCAACTGTGCTTCACATAGTTGTATATCTTTGATCCCTCACATCCTATGGAGTGTCGAGCACTGCGCAGAGCTCTAAGTTTGTTATTCTTTGTTGTAGTTGTTGGATAGCTTCCGAGAGCTTCTCTACTTGATGCTCAATGTGGTATTTTGCCTTTGTCTCTAAGCCTATCACAAAGCGGAGTGCTCTGTTGACTGCTTCTTTCACTTTGAGTTGCTCTGCAAGCAACTGTTCTTTTTCTCATTGAATCTGTGCTTTCTCCTCTTCAAAATTGGTTTAGAGAGCAACCTTCTCTTGCTCTGCAAGTCGGCATTGTTATACGAGTACTTCTTGCACTTGCTTCAGGGCCTGGGTGGCTTGTTCAGTTTCTTCTTGTGCGCAACGAAGGCGAGCTTTGGTCACATTAGCTATTCAGCGTAGTTGGGCTCACTCATCTCCCAACTCTAGTTCTCCCAATGGCAGGGGTGGAGTGGACACTGCGCAACTGGACTGAAGGGTGTGTTGTACCCCTCAGAGTTCGACCCTGATTCTGTCATACATCTCCTCCTACTTGGCTTCTTGTTTCTGCAAGATTTTATGCGAGGTCTCATTTACAGCTGCGATGATGAAGTCAAAGTCATCAACAATGAGCACAATCTGCATCTTGGTCAAGGTGGCTCTGGATTTCTTCCAGGAAGAGGGCTTCGGGGGAGAAACCTTCCTCTTCTTCAAGGGATCAACCTCATATCTAGGTGGTGTTACTTCGTATTTCTTATGCTCATCTTCTTTTCCATTTATCTCTTCTACTTCGTCATCACCCCCTCGGCTAGGTGATACTAAAGCAGTCTTTTCTGAGGCGCTTCTTAAGTCTTGGACTTCTTCGGTCTTCTTCCTTATACTGGTTCAAGGTGTGTCATGTTCTTTGTGAGTGGCCTCTGGGCTGTCAAGTTCGTGATCATATATCTCTACAGGGTCAGCGGGGATAAGGAAGTTAGTTGATCAGTCCTTAGTTATCTCTTCGAGGTCCTCTTCTGTGACCTTGTAGTATGACTGAAGCTCTTCCTTAGGTTCATCGGCTCGCGCATTGATATAGATGAAGTGTCGATATGCGCGGAACTTCATGAGGGATCAGAACCGTTGTAGGGTGTTCGGCGTCATGCGATTTTCATCTTCAATATCCCTCTTCAACTAGAGATAGTATGTATGAAAAAATGCGTTCAACTACCACTATTTTCCCATGTTGCTTGAGTACCAAAGTGTGGCGAACTTCACAGCAAGCGGCTTGAACGACTCAATGTCCGGGAAGGTCGCACCTTCCTACATCTCCCAAGAAATAAATGTGATGAGGATCAGGATCCAGCTAAAGTGGAACTCGTAGACCTGATCCTGTGCTTCACGATAGTCTAATTCTAGTTGATTAACTAGGTACTTCGCCCAGTTCATCTGTACGCCTTCCACGCATTTCCCTGCGAGGTCAACGACAAAGCCTGTGACCTGTGTGGGTTTGTTCTTCCTTACTAACTTTCTTGTGATTAATTGGCATTCTAGGAGCACTGCGTCATTCTAGACGGAAGCTACCTTGTAGCCTCGCGTCCCCTTATCAACATCGTCATATGTATCCTTGATCTTCTGGGATAATGTGCAATCTTTGGATTTCCCTGGATAGAAGTCCTGTGGATCAGGTCCTTGCATACTTAATCTATTGATCCTATGGATCAGTGTCGGATCGACTATGATACGACGGTCTAGACATAAGTAGCTTCCATGGTAACATGAAAGTAAGAGCTTGACACATGAATTAAATTCCTTGTGCCTTCCAAAGTGTGGGATTTTCATTACATTCAACAGGGTGGACTGTGTGAGGTTCATCGTCCACATCTGGGGGATTATCTTCGATTTCTTCCCCTTCATCCTAGTCAAGTATTTATACAGGACGAGAATACTTTGGTTCTTGCGGTCTCCTAAGTTGAAGTCGTTGAACTTCAATGTTGTGATCTTGTCCTACTGTGCTCGAACTGCACGTATCCCCTTTGGGAGGTACGCAGTAACCATGGTGTATTCAAAATCTATCAACACACTATCACGACTCACTGTGTCAGCTAGAGGCGGGATGTAGTCGAGTAAGATGGTTTGAATTAGCTTCACATTTTCTAGGTCATCTCTGTGCTTGGTTCTCTTTTCTGTGACGACTCAGTATGGTCCAAATCCGCGAGCGGTTGACGGAGAGGCTTGTACTCCTCTCGTTGATGATGCTTGAATACTTTCAGACATTACTTTATCGGCCATGATATCGATGAGAACTTCTTCAACGATTTTCTCCGCGGAGCTGATCTCGTCTGACATACACGCTTAGATTGGATGGATGGATGAGTGCGCAAAACAATAGAACTGGTGTCGATCTTACTAAGCCCAGCGCGGTAGCAATGAGTTCTCTCTGATACAATTCACAAAAGTGTTCTCGGTGCAATAGTTGACGGAATAAGTAGACAACAATGTAACGGATCTTTCCAACGGAAAAGAGACCTTCATTAATTCAGTTCGGTCCGTTACGGCGTGGTCTCAACGGTCTGATGGTGGGATTTCTAACCATAAATGTCGTTCTAACCATTCGGGGCGACGGTCTAATGGTTATACTATTTCTAATGGCTATATTGCTTCGCCATGGCGAAGTGCCATGTGACGTTGTTTTGATATCCTGGTGAAGTTCCAGTTTTGTAAATTTTCCTTCTGCAAAGTTCCCTCTGGACCCTTCTGTAACTTTTCGATCTTTTATCTCTTCTTGCTTAGTTTTCTAGCCTACTTTCGAGTGAGCTTCGTCTCGGTATTCCTCTTTCCATTCTGATTCTTATATTCTCTTGGCATAGTAACTTCACACTATTGAGATTATTTCCTAGGATTCACGGGCAATACCTCTTCTCTATCTGGGATAGGTGCTTCAGTCTTATGTGAGTCTTCTTGTGTTCTTTCAACTTCGACATCCACAATCCTAAATATCTTTGATCTGTTCTCTTGTTCTTCAATCAAGTGTGTGATCCTCCTAGTCATGAAATCTTTGAACTATTTCTTCTTGTGCTCTAAGACTTCGTCTTCTTTCCTTCTGGCATGATCCCCTTCAATCCAAGGTTTTCCTAGTAGTATAGAAAATGAGGCATTGTTCTCAATAAATTTAACAACTTCAAAATATTCTTCTGTCGAAGTTCCATGACCACTCATAGATATCTGGGTAAGTCTTCCACATAGGTTTATCAACTTTCCTCTAAATAATCATATTCCTCCCAATGAAGGAATCATAGCAGGCTTTCCTAAAATATATCAAGTTCTTTCTGTCATGATATTCACCTGTGTTTCTTCATCCAGAGTATATTCAATGTCGAAGTCTCATATTCTTACTTCTATTTTTTCTCTCTTTTAAGATTTCTCATAGATTAGTATCTATGTAGTCATTCAGGGTTTCTTTCATCTGTAATAGTACAGTCTCTGATTCCTTCTAGGGTTCTTCCATGGTCTCAGTTTCTTGACCTTTCTCAGGGTCTACTTGTTCCATATTCATTCTTTCAAGCTTAGCAATCATTCTAGGGCAATCCAAAACTTCATGATCCATAGTTTTACAACAAAGACAACTAGGTTTTCTACCAGGGCAATCCTTAGCAAGATGTCTCAGCCTTCTGCAACTGTAACAAAGAGTTAACCCTCTCTTTCTCCTAAATGATCCCCATCCTTTCATGTACTATGCACTAGGATCATGATATCTAACCTGCAAAAAATTCTTTCTAGGATCCTCCATGCATTTGTTAGTCCAAACATTCTTTCTATGCATAGGAATAACATATCTTTCATTATTCTTATCAAATCTTCTTTCATCTAGTTGTGCCCTAGTTTTTAGGATAGGAAAAAATTTATCAAACATACCTAGATCCATATTCCTAAAACAAAAATTTCCACTTATCTTACTTTCATCAGAGCACAAAGTTTCCAAATCTAAAACTTTTCACTATTATTACCTCTATCAGAGCACAAAATCGTTTAGATCTTACCTCTTTTCTTCAGATCATACTTCTCTTCTTAGCATAAAGCATCACAATCCAAGTAGAGTACTGCGCACCAGGGAAATAAATCTACGCATGTAGCTTTCATAGTTTTAGCTCAGATATTCGCTCAGATCTTCTTATTCCTTAGTTCCCAACAATCACAGTTTCAGGTTAGATCTTCGCACAGAGCTTCTTATTCCTTGGTTCCCGACAATGGAACCATTTGTTGGCACAGGGGCATACCCAGGGTTCAACGCTCCAACAACGCACCAACAAAACCCTAACTATCGACCCTTTCGGAAAAACCTGCGAAGCAGATGAAGTCTCACCTGAGGTAGAGGCAGAGGTGGTTGCAGGACTCCAGGGTCTGCAACCTTAGCTTGGACATAGATATTTGATTGTAACACCTTAACAGAGCACTTAGTTATTACAGTTCATTAGTATTCAGCTTTAGTTCACAACGCAGCTAAACCCTAACAACAGATCAACGCAGTATTCACACAGATCCAATAGATTTAAGCACGAAGCACACACATAGAGATCATATCTAGCATTCATTCACATTATTCAGCACTAAACTATCATATCAAATTCATATATCATCTAACATCGCACTAAGCATTCAATCATATAAACAAGAGAGCAACCATAAAGCACAAAGAATTCACAACACAGGATATACGTGGTTCACCCCCACCCTAGGGCTACGTTCACCAACTCTTCTTCTCTTTATTATCTTCTGTCAAGCGGCTTACAGGCACAAAGCATCAGAACACTACTCCGTATAGGACAGGAGATCTGTGCACACTTCGTCAGATCCTCCTTCCCCAAGTAGATATAGGCATAGAGCCTCACACAGTCTACGCACAACGTACTACAGATGACTTGCACTTATCTCTGCAAGTTTTAATCACATCTTCTTGCACATATCCATTACTAGCACTCAGCCATTGGTCGCTACTTACATCACCTAGTCTTCTATTTATACATTATAAAATAGTCCTAAGCATGGGTAAACCCATGGGTCGACATCCCCATACCCGTGACATAAGCCCAAAAACAAAAAAAGGGCCCTAAAAAGGGGTCGATATCCCACTATATCCGCTTCGTCTTGTGCTCCGCCTTCGAGAGCCTATCGAAGTCCCAAAAATAGGTCAAACATGACCAAGGATCCTCAAAACTTGGTCAAGGGCCAACACCCCATCATCAAATACAACGATGCATTATTTGACTGGTTGAGGCCTTAGATCCTGATGGTGGATGATTATGCATATGCCAGGTTGGATTTCAAAGGTGATCGCAACTTGGTTCTACCTGAGGGCTTTCAGTGGGGAGACGCAGGTAAGAAAAATGTTTTGTTTTTTATGATGTTTTTTGTGAATTTTGAAATATAAGATGTTTTTTATGCTTTCAATCCAATGACTAATCAAAAATTTTGACAATGAAGATGTAGGGCCACACCAGCCTCCGGATACATCCCCTATTCAGATATGAGGGGAAGCAGTTGTAGTAGCTGGATGGGATGTTGATAATTATGAAGTAGTCAAGCAGAACCTAGAGGGTTTGACAACAGATATCCCAGACATCTCAATCGAGGAGATTCTGAGACACTATCAGCATCATACTGTAGGCGTATCTAGTTCACGTATTTGACTACTTCGTAGCATAGCATGGGAGAAACATCCTTGATGTTATTTTGTAGAAGCCATGAGCTTTGTATTCTGATATTTTTGTCTTCGAACGAAAGAAAAAAAATTGTAAAACACTTTTATCGTTATATATACATAAGTCTTCTACTGGCTTACTTTCTATAATGTGAATTGTGGTTGGATTTACATGTGTCTCAAATGTTTGTCTAACACATAATTAGCTAATGCATATGTTAATGTATTTAGACATCTAGGAATATGATGATATTCAATGTAATCGAAATAACGTTCCAAGAGGCGAATTCGTAGATATACCCGTAACAAAGTAGGACTTCGAATAGCATAGACATTACTTAGTTGTAGTACCACTAACTACAAATCAAGCCGTACAACCAGGTGACAGATTCCAAGTGAAATAGCATTGGTCAACAATTCGATGACTGCACTATATTTTGCGATATTGTTAGTTGCACAACTGAGGCAAACACCGTGTAGACTGATTAACTTGTTTGTAGGTGCATAGATTTCCCAAGTAGTGGATTATAAGTTCTGAGTACTACAACTAGCGCCATCGATGAAGCCAATGTGGGGTAGCAAAGACACTGACATCTGGAAACCAAGCACAACGCAAGGTAAGCAGCTGGGGGTCGAAACCAGATAACGGAAAAGCACACAAAAGTATGATACAGTAAAAATACAAGCACTCATGCAAAGATAACCTAAGCATAGTACTTCTTCAAGTAAAGCCCATTTCTGGGTTCACTCAAAGGAATGTCATCATAATATACTAACTCATAGGATCCCTTCTCCAACACTCGTTTGACGATATAAGGGGCGTGCCACATAGCCTCGAATTTTTCGTCCCCTAGTAAATCATGATCTTGTTCGTAGAGGAGAACTAGATCACCCTCAGAGAAAAAACGCAGCTTGGCATGATTGTCATATTGGACTTTGATGCGTTTCTTCTGGGTTTCAATAACCAGGGTGGCATCACGACGGGTTTCATCTAATTGCATAAGATACAATAGATGTTCTTCCTTAGCAGAGGTGTTTGGGATAATTTCAACAGCTAGCTTCAAAGATGGGATCTCACATTCAATCGGCAGGACAAATTCAATACCATACACCAACTGAAAAGGTGTAAATCCCGTGGCAGACTTCACGGATGTTCGATAGGCCCATAAAGTTGAAAACAACATCGTGTGCCAACTTGTCTTGTGAATTCCTATTATCTGTCGAAGCATAGTGATAAGAACCTTGTTTATCTCTTCAACTTGGCTGTTGGCCTGTGGATAGTAAGGGGTTGAGTTTTCATGTCGAAGACCCAACTTTTCGGTAAGCTCGGACATCATGAAATTTTGAAAATGGCTAGCGTGATCAATGACAATAGCTTGCGTGATTCCAAATCACGTGATGATATGATTGAATATGAATAGGGCTGCATTTTTTCCGATATTATCGAATGTAAGCATCGCCTCAACCCATTTCATGAAATAATCCACAGCTACGATGATGTATCCATGCCCCCCGTCCGAGTGAGGGTTACATTTAATGAAATCAATGCCCCATTTTGCAAAAGGTCCATTGGAAACTACAGGGTGAAAAGGAACGGGATGAGATATTATCTTGTTATTGTATGTTTGACAAGCATGACACTTCTGGACGAGAGTTATACAGTCTTTAAACAAAGAAAGCCAGAAGTACCCTTCTCGTAAGATCTTTTGGGTAGTGGCATACCTAGACATATGACCACCATAGGCTCCAGAGTGGCATTCATTCAAATCTTTCTCAGCCTCATCGAAGGTGAGACAGCATCGGAAAATAGAGTCAACACCACGGCGATAGAGAGTGTCACCGAGAATTATGTATTGACGGGCTTGATACCGTATGCGACGACGGTCTGTACTAGAGAGGTCCGGCCGAAAAGTTTGAGTCTAGAGATAAATGATAATATATCCATACCAAGCGTCATCAGAACTGGTCAGAAAAAGGGATTTATCAGGTAAGGAATCATCTGCCACAGTTTATGTCTCAGTAGAGGGAAGGTCACATATCAATTCGGCAAATACCAACAATTTCTTAGACTTAGCTCATTCAAACTCTAACTCGAACTCTTGGAGAATCACTATCCATTTGGATTATTTTCCCCTTAGCAATTGGCATGTAAGGATATGTTGCATAGGGTTGCAATCGGAAATGACAATGGTCTTGAGTAATAGGATATAGTGACAAAAACGTTGGACAGCTTGAACAGCTGCCAAGACCAGTTTTCCCACATGTAGGTATTTGGCTTCAGTAGTCGTGAGACTCCGACTCAAATAATAAATTACATGTTCGTCGTGTGAATCATCCTCTTGGACTAAAACCATAGTAATGGTAGAGTCCGAAGTGGCGAGGTAGAGGAAATAGTCTCGACTATAATTTGGTGGGAAAAGCAGTGGTGTTAGTGTTAGGGAAAGTTTCAAATCTTTGAAGGCTTTATTGGCAGTCTCGTCCCATATGAATTCATAACCCTTCTTCAACAATCGAGTAAATCCTATCGTTAACTCAGCGTAGTTGGGAATGAATCGACGCAAAAAGTTTGCCTTCCCTTGCAAACTTTGGAGCTAGCGTAAAGTAGAAGGAGGAGGTAGATTAAGGATGGCCTCAACCTTCAAAGGATCCACCCTAATTCCATGAAGTGACACAATAAAACCTAGAAGCCAGTCAGACTCCACACAAAAAACACATTTGTGTGGGTTTAAACGTATATGGTAGTAACGACAGTGAAGCAAAATGGCTTGGAGATGGGTCAGGTGGTCTTGGCGACGCGTGGAATGCGTCGATAGATCATCAAGATACGGTTGTATGATGTGCTTGATATCGTGAAAAGCATAAGACATGGAACGTTAAAAAGTCGCACCATCGTTCTTCAAACCGAAAGGCATTTTCTGGTAGGCGAAGGTACCCCAAGGATAAATGAAAGTAGTTTTGTGTTGATCCGTCGATAAAATGTTAATCTAATTATAGCCGGAGAAACCGTCAATTAATGAGAAGATTTCACTCCCAATGCAATCGTCGACGATCTGGTCAATGAAGGGGGTTGGAAAGTTGTCATTGGGACAAGATTTATTAATATCCCTATAATCGACTTATACACGGATCATTCCTTGTTTTTTATTGACTGAAACGAGATTGGATACCCAATCGGTTAAAGCCACAAGATAGATAAAGTCGGCCTTGAGAAGTTTTTTAACTTTGAGTTTGATAGCAGCGGCTTTACGGGGGTGGACTAGGCGAAGTCTCTGCCGAACGAGTTTAGCATTCGGATAGGTCTTAATTTCATGTACAATGATATCGGGGTCAATACTCGACATCTCTTTGTAGCTCCAAGCAAAAATGTTACGAAATTATTTAAAAATATCTTGATAAGTGATGACTTCATCATGGGAACAGGCGGCTCCGATGTGAACATTTTCGACAACTCCAGGTTTAATGGATATGTCAAGAGGAATAGTGGGTGAAATATTACTCAAATTCCCTTCATAAAGAACATCATGTGTTGACACGAGAATAGAGGAAATGACAACAACGGTCGATGGAGTCGAAATCCATTGGTAACTCTCTATGGTGTGTTGTTCAAGGAAGAGAATGGAATGATGATGCTCATTGTCCCATGGGGTGTCTTCCATAGAAATAACATACATAATCATCTCGTCAGTAGTGTTATAACCCTAAATTTCACCACACATGCTTACCTGACATCAGGCCAACTCATATCCCTTCATTGCCAAAACATCTACTGAACAAACTCTTTGGAAATCCTCTTGTATCAAGGCCCACGCACCCTAACCCATTACTGCATGCGTGTGAACGCTGGCTGGCTCACTACAGCCCGCGTGTACCTAACAAAGCACGAAAAGAGGAAATTTTCCGATGGAACAAAAATCTATGGGTCAGTTAACTGAAACTCCCGGCCATGCATGGCCGAGGGTTCGTCCAAAACCCTAGCTCCTCTAGCCTATAAAAGAAGGGGTAGGGGTACCATTTGGAAGAGGAAAATTATAGCAAAGAAACTTTGCCCATTTTTGTAATCCATTGTCCCAACCCTTTAGCCTTTCCTCAAGCCAAAGGAGAATTAACGCAAAGCAATTGGAGGACAAAGAAGAGGAGCCCAGGATCAGGTTCAAGGAGCGGTGGCCGGTCTCAAATTTGATTGTAAGTTGATTCATTTTCATTAATAAAAATAATACTTTTCCCGTCCCAATGCATGAGTTATCTATGATTTGATGAATTTGTGTTTGATTTCTAACCCTTGAGTAGAGAAGTAGCATGCATGCGTAGTTGGTATTTGTCTTGATTGCAGGTTATCTGTGGAAGGAGCAGTGCAAGCAAGTGGTCAAAGCGCAATGGAGGATCTACATCAAACGTCGGTAAAAAGGTTAGTGATTCTCTTCATGTAGTTACTGTGAAAGAGGGGTTTTAATTTTGGGTTGTAGGTTAAAAGTAATTTATTTTCGGTCAACATCTGCATGCAATCCCGACCCTAGTTTGCTAGTCTGTAGGGTATTTTTCCCAACAACTGAATTGGCGACCATACTGGGAAAGATACTCTTTAGGGTTTCCGGATTTAGTTGAGTTTTTGGGTAGATTAAAAAGATTAGATTTTCTGTTTCTTTGCCTGTCTTTTTCTGTAAGGTCTGAGCGAGTAGGGAGCCTGGTTCTCCATACCAGTTTTCCCTAACTTCTGCTTGACGGTAGTTGTCGGGACATACAGAGGTACACGTGGCCTGTAGAAGGCTTGCACGCGTGTACCCGCGCCCTAACCTCTTACAGCCCGTGTGTGAATGCTAGTTGTAGAAGTTTCAGTAGCGTGTAGGAGTTCAGAGAACTTTAAGAGGCAGTCCTCCTCTTCCTTGTCAGAATTATACATTCTCAGGGGGTTTTCTGCAATCCTGTCTGAGTCTTGCTGGTTCACGGTCCAGTCTCAGTTTTTCTTTTTGTGTCTTGTTATTCCTTGCAATTATTTTTTTTTTCTGTTAGAAAGAGCATTCAAGCCTTCAAGGGACCCTGGTTTTCAATACCATAGGCCTCTTCCTGGTTTGAATTGCTTGTTTTTATCTCTGCCTTAGAAGTTATACATACACGCGTCCTGTACAAGGTCAGCCCGCGTGTACACGCG
>SNQJ01S0044493.1:40430-56241 GCA_010110895.2 Picea sitchensis | reverse complement strand
CCTCTTGTATCAAGGCCCAGGTGCCCTAACCCATTACTGCACGCGTGTGAATGCTGGCTGGCTCACTACAGCCCGCATGTACCTAACAAAGCACGAAAAGAGGAAAGTTGCCGACGGAACAAAAAGCTATGGGTCAGTTAACTGAAACTCCCGGGCATGCATGGCCGAGGGTTCGTCCAAAACCCTAGATCCTTCTAGCCTATAAAAGAAGGGGTAGGGGTACCATTTGGAAGAGGAAAATTATAGCGAAGAAACTCTGCCCATTTTTGTAATCCATTGTCCTAACGCTTTAGCCTTTCCTCAAGCCAAAGGAGAATTAACGCAAAGCAGTTGGAGGAAAAAGAAGAGGAGCCCAGGATCAGGTTCAAGGAGTGGTGGCCGGTCTCGACTTTGATTGTAAGTTGATTCATTTTCATTAATAAAAAGAATACTTTTCTCGTCCCAATGCACGAGTTGTCTATGATTTTATGAATTTGTGTTTGATTTCTAACCCTTGAGTAGGAAAGTAGCATGCATGCGTAGTTGGTATTTGTCTTGATTGAAGGTTATCTATGGAAGGAGCAGCGCAAGCAAGTGGTCAAAGCGCAACGGAGGATCTACATCAAATGCCGGTAAAAAGGTTAGTGATTCTCTTCATGTAGTTACTGTGAAAGAGGGGTTTTAATCTTGGGTTGTAGGTTAAAAGTAATTTATTTTCATTCAACATCTGCGTGCAAGCCCAACTGTAGTTTGCTAGTCCGTAGGGTATTTTTCCCAACAACACCCCCTCGAAGAGGCTCGTGAACATTGCTTTCTGAATCATAGTGTTATTTATGTTGTTGTTCTTATATCATTTATTTGTTATTGTGGATATTATGATGGTTATATTACTGTTATTCTTCCATTTCTAGCATTTTATTTATGTTCTGCATTCTTTTTATATCTGGTATATTACATCAGGCCAAGCACCTTCTATGCAACAGAAGTAGGTCGAAAGTATTGAAGAAAAATGAAAAGATTCCTTCTACACACAATCATCTCATGTATCCATACTGGTCAAAAAGTTCCAACCCTTTCAACACATGGTTCTCAACAACCTTCCACAAACCAAGCAACGCAACTTCTCCAGCAAGACAAGAAGCTCATGAAGATCCAGATTTATCAAACGCTTTCCCCTCTCCCTCGGGAACTCAACGCAATGGAGGCCATTGCTTCCTAAGGAGGGATAATTGATCCAATAGGATCTTGGTGGACACCCACCTATTCCAACTGGCTCAAAACAATTTTCTAGCAACTTACTATTTTTAGCAATGTTTTGGTTCCTAAACTTTCGTGTCCATTTTGAGGGCCTAAACGAAGTTTTTTCGCGATCAGGCACCTAAAAGGGAAAATAGGCTTTGATCAATACCAAAAAATGAAGCTCCTCGTCGATATCTTTCCAACAATCTATCGTTCTCCCCAAACGGAGATAGTATCCCAAAGTTACACCCCCGGAAAGTTGATACACTAAACTACCCAAAACTGGGTCAACAAAATTGTTGGATTTTCATCTTCCGGGGTTAGGGTTTTGGATTTTTTTTATGATAAAAAGGAATTTGGAGCACAATTGTAACAATCATATTATTTTGAATGTGATTATCCATCACATCTTTTCTCAGAGATAATATGCCACCATTCTAGTGAGTCTTTCACTCTGTATTTCTACAGTTTTGTACATTTTGCTCATTAATAGAAATTGTGTATTATTGTATCTCTATGTTTATGGATATATCGTTGATATATCTCTGTTATATTATTGATACATATATGTACATTTCTTTATTATATCTCTGCTCTCATTTCATGCCGAAAATAATCCGGATCAAACGTAGGGTAAGGTGGGGAGAGAAATGTAGGCATCAGTGTGTCGAGTTGGTGGATGAAGGATGTGAGGAATGAGGGGTTTATGGGTGAGTCTGCGAGTCCAAGAAGGATTTAAAAAAAACTAATTATGGAGTTGGGGGAGTTAAGTGTTAAGGGAGTGGAAAGGGTTAGCGGGGATGAGTGAAGTGAGGGGGTGTGTGAGGAATGAGGGGGGTGGGGGTGAGTCTGTGAGTCTGGGAAGGACTTAAAAAAAAAAACTAAATATGGAGCGTGGGTAAGGTGAGAGTATAATGAGGTGAAAGGTGGAGTGTGAAGAGTAAGGTGGGTGCACGCAAATAGAAAATGTTTATGGGTTTTGAACCCGAAAATTAAATAAGAAACCAAGGGTCTTGGGCCCGAGAAAAATTAATAAAATATGGGACTTGGGCCCAAGAATTAAGAAGAAAACTAGGGTCTTGGGACCAAAAATTTAAATATATTTTCAATGAAATTGGCTTTGTTCCACATGGAATAGGTGCTTTTTATTTCTTAAATGCAAACATGGATATCTTGAGCATACGAACTTGGATTTCAGATTCGAAAAATGTTTGGCGAAGACGAGACTGAGAGAAACACCATGGACTTGTAAGTTTTCAAAAAAAATATTCTTTTGATATCATTTGTTTTTATGAATCCAAGAGCGAGAAAATATAGATGACCAAATTTTGGTCAACAAATGGCTCCAACTACGGGACAATGACCCCCTGTGGGTTGCTAAGAACACCAGAATCTCAAGACCAGTTTCCTTCTCCATTGGGCTATGGAGTCATCTTCAAAATAGATTCCTATAATTATTCTTATTTCATGGAGTTATCTTAGTAACTTCCTTATTGTACAAAAGTAAACTGAATAAACAAAATATGTACATACATGATCTACCTACCCTACCTTACTAGGAAGAAAGGGCACATTAGATGTAGGTAGATTTCTAGTGGAGTCATTCAATCATTGATCTGATTTTTGGAATGAACTCCATCACTATGGAACATATTGAAACTTGTACCAATTATTCAAGGGAACTCTCAATGTGTACTAGAGAAAACTTTAACCATGTGTGTTGAGAATTTGATTGCATTGTTTGGCCAACAATGCACTGGAACCATAATTCAATGAAGTAAATTCTTGGATACTCAAGAATACTATTGTCTTTGATTGGATGAGGAGTTTCCAATATTAGAATACATTCATCTTTTTCCTTATTTCCAACCAATTCCAGGGTTCTTGATTCATCAATAGTATCTTGAAAAGACCCTCATTTCATGTAAAGACAATCTTGCTCATTATTCTTCTCAAGATTCATTTATTTCACCAATTCTTCTTGTTGCAATTTCTCTTGATGCTTTTCATCATCTGTTGCACAGATGAAATCTTCTTGTGCATTTGGTGAAGGCTCCTTAATTTCATTATTGAAATTGTTGCTCAAAATATTTTCATATGAAGTATATGAGAGGCTGAGATTTTCTTCTTGTAAATTGGAATTTTCATCTTCATATTCAATAATATGACTTGACTTAAAAACGTCATTGAATATTTGATTATATTCTTCTTCAATATTAGTCATTTCATTATATTGTGTCCATATGGGAGAGGGTGGGTGGGAAACAACATTAAACGCATCAAGAAAAACATATGAATGCACTCTCGGGATGAACTTTTTTGCAAATGAATTTTCTAACACGTCCCAACTAGTAATGGAGTTATGCATTAGTGAGCTATACCATTCAAGAGCATCACCTCACAGATTTTGTAAAAATAGTCTACATGTAACATTGTCCTCGGTGAGGCTGAAATCATGACATATATTGTTAAAATTAAACAAGTGTTGCTCTGGATCTTCAAAAGTATTCCCAAAGAATGTACAAAAAATCTCAATAGAAATATTTTGCATTTGAAAATACACTTCTAGTATATTTAAAGGGGTTATATGAAATCACTTCCGTGTTTGGGTATTTCTCCCTTTTACCGAGTCTTGTAAATTCATTGGTGGGCTCAGTGAAGAAGGTAAAGGAGCATCATGACATGAATGGAGTTCTTCATAGGAGTCAAAATATACATAGTCTTTTAAATTTTGATTCTTTCCAATGGAGTTTTTGGGGAGTTCATTCTCCCGAATCTTTGGTGCTTCTTGGGTGATTTTGAAGTTATAAAAAGGGTGAAACATATTTTAATAATCCTTTTATAAATCCCTTGCATCTAAAACAAGCATCAATCTTTTTGAATTTTCTTTTGAAGCCTTGAACCATGGAGATTCTGGTTTCTCAATAAAATCTTAAGTCATGGTCTCAAAAATCTTGAAAATAAATGGCTCCCTAGTATGGTCACCAAAAAGGTTTACATTTGAATATCTCAGGACCTAAACGACAACCTCATGAGGATATGAATCCCCCTATGTTTTTATAGAGGTGGTACTCCTCTTTGTATTAAAGATATATCTTGAATATATTGGATTAGGAGAATGCTAAAGAAGCAAATCCTAAATATTTATTGCTCAAATTTATCCAATAAAAATGGTTCTTCAATAACCTGATCTAATATTTATGTGCAACAAGAAGTCTTAAAAAAAATAAAAATATTGAAGGAGGGCTTCAACATCATAATTTATTTGTGATCAACATCACATACACAATCTTCTTAATCATATATAAATGCATCCATATCTTCTTCACGAGAAATAGGAGATAACGATTTGATCATCTAAAATAATTTTAAATGAATATTACTATCAAGATCAAAAAGATAATTTGATAGTCCTGATATGTATTAAAAACTTGGAAACTAAGACCGTGTTTCTCGGAGCAACCACACGCTAGGTTTTGGACAGTTGCGGCCATTGCAGAGAGCAACATGAGCACCAGAGGAGGGGGTAAGGGGACCCCCTCATACAAATAGATAGTGGTAGACAGAGGGAAAGGGCCAAGGGGAGAAGTATTAAAGGCACCAATGACAGGCACCTCGGGATCAGATCCTGGAATAGATCAGGAAAGAAACAAGGGGAAAAGTGAATGCATGGAAGGGGAAGCAAGAGAAACTTAGAAAGAGTTGCAAGACACAAAAAATACCAACCGGACCGAACGACATAACCCATGCAAACCCAAAGTAGCACTGATACCCAAAGTGGTATTGGAGGATCCGCAGACACAACTCTACAAAATCAGATGAAGGCGCATGTGCTAATTTGAAAATTTATGGGATTATGGCCCATAGAAAAAGCGTTGTGCAACTGGATCAAATATAACTAGAATCCAAATGGGGAAGTGGAGCTCCACCTAGGCTCGAAAGGTTTCTTCACAGTGGTATTCATAAACCTGGAGGACAGAGACAGAGTATTTTAAGGAGGGCCATACTTCCATGCATCAGTAGGACTGTACATGCATCCATGGAAGGAGAATTTATCCCCAGAAAAAGAGACCTTCAAAAAGGTACCGGTCTAGCTGAGACTCTACTCCCTAAGCTTAGACTACTAGCTACCCTCCACTTTCGAAGCGATAGGGAATAAACTAGGGAAATATAAATATATAAAGACCATAGAAGCAACCTTGAAAGGGAGATACACATCCTACGCAAGAATATGCATAGAGATGGATGTGTCAGGAGAACTCCCATAAGCGATATGCCTCGAATTCAGGGATGAGGAATGGATCCAAAACATAGATTATCAACAAATCCCCTTCTGATGCATAATATTCCATGAACATGGCCACTTGATCAGGGAATTCCCTCTTAATAAAAAGAAAGAAACAGAAAATTCCAAACCACAGCAGGATGAGGATGGATTTGTTAAACCAAACCCCAGAAGTAGAGCCAACAAAAGGTAGATCAAAGCCGAGGCAGGAAATAAACCAGAAGTCCGATTGAGTCTGGAAGGAAGGGATAAAACCATTCAAGGGGAAGATGCCAAGAAGGATACGGTAACAACTTAGGAACTCCGAGAACAAACACCAAATGAGCCCACCGACCGACCTAACAACCAGAAGGAACAAGGAAGTTGCGCAACTTTGATGGAAGGAGAAATCGGAGATGACAACACCCCCATGCAAGACGTAGAGGGAGAGGTGAAAATGACACTGATCGAAGTAGGCACAAAAGATCTGAAACTTAGAGAATTGGTGGAAAGTGAAGGGATAGACCTCACGAACATACTGGAGCAATGGAAAAGAAAGGGAGTGGACATTGTACCAACGAAGTAACTAGACCACATCCAGTACCTGTTCCTCCTAAGGGAGGAAGCCAAATCTAGAGGCCAAAAGCGATCACACGGGGGGATTGGACACCTAGGAGTCAAAGTCGATGAGGTACAACTACAACTCTCACCCAAACAGATGCGGAGGAAAAAAGGAACGAAATCCAACAATGTAGCCCTGTAGGAGCTTGGAGCGCTACTGATAAACTCAGGTAAGATAAAAAAAATCTTCCCCAAATCCCCGCCGCATGTTTAAAATGAAGGTTATAACATGGAATATAAGAGGCCTAAACAGCCCAAGAAAACAATGAATCCTTAGGAATAGATTAAAACAGGAACAACTGGATCACTGTTTTATCCAAGAGACCAAGTGTAATACAGAAAGAATGGAAACAATCAGTCAACAACAATGGCGCAAGTACAATATGGTGGCCATTGGAGGCCACCAAATGGAAGGAGGCATCCTCACCCTGTGGAACCCACAAGTACTAAGCCTAATAGCAGATGAAGCAATAAGGCATACCATTACGGTTCGCATGCAAATCATTGGGAACACATAGGAGATTTTATGCACTAATGTGTATGGACCCCAGGTGCCAGAGGATAGGAGAGGAATGCTAAGCGATATAGCAGACCTCAAAAACCAAGCCAAAAACCTCCATTGGATCCTAGCTGGGGATTTCAACATCATCACGTCACTCACTGAGAAAAAGGGAGGGACAAGAAGAATGGATAGAGATGCGGAGGAATTCTCAAAATTCATAGACACAACGGAAATGGTGATATGAAAACCAAAAATGGCCATTTCACCTATAATAATAAGAGAATGAGCCAACATCAGGTAGCAACAAGACTCGATAGATTCCTAGTGTCATATTCAGTCATTATGCAAGGGCTAACCTTATATTGCAACATCCTTCCATGGGGTGATATGATCATTAGCCAGTGCAACTAGAAGCAAGCTTCCAAACCACACCAAAGAACAGACCCTTCAGATTCGAGAAATTTTGGATGGAACACCCGACTTTCAAGGAAAATATCAAGCAGTGGTGGAGTGAAGAGAAACCAGAGAAAGGGACAAGGATGTTCAAACTCTACAAGAAACTAAAATATATAAAATATAGGCTCAAGGAGTGGAACAAGGACACCTTTGGGAATATAAACCAAGCGAAGAAAAAATGCAAAAAACTCTAGGAAACCTACATTTTGGAGGGCTACAATGAGAAAAGGAAAAAAGAGGAGATCCAGATGACCCAGGAATGGGATGAAAGGTGCCAATAGGAAGAAACTCTTTGGCGACAAAAGTCTCAGATCAGATGGCTAAAGGAAGGGGAAAGGAACACCAAGTTCTTTCACAGAACAACCATGGCCATAAGAGCCCATAACAAAATCTTGAAGATAAGGGACCCAAATGGAATAGAAAGAGAGTCCCATAAGGACATCAAAACAACTCTGGTAAACCACTTCCAAGGGATCTCCCAGGAACCCAATCAGGATAGAACGGAGACCATACAAAAGGTGACCCAACACACCCCTCGCCTGGTAATAGAGGAACAAAAAAAAAACTTGATCAAGCCCATTGCGGAGGAAGAAATAGACCAAGCACTCCAGGAAATACCCAATGGAAAATCTCCAGGCCCATATGGGTTCACAGTAGATTTTTTCAAATCTTGCTGGGAAGTCATCAAACAGGATGTCTACAAGGTAGTATAAGACTCTAGAAGTTCAGCCTCCATCTTGAAAGCACTAAATGCTACTTTGATAAAAACTCATCCCCAAAGAAAATGAATCCAAAACTCTCGATCATTACATACCAATAGAACTGTGCAATGTGGTGTATAAGATAATTTCCAAGGTTATAGACAACAGACTGAAACCACTACTACCCACACTGGTGTCACAAGAGAAAGCGGGGTTCGTAGAAGGAAGGAAAATAATGGACAATATTATCCAAGCACGTGAACTGATCCACACCCTGAAGCTTCATAAAAGAGGGGGAATGATATACAATTGGACCTAGCGAAATCATACAACAAAATCAGCTAGAATTATATGGTCAGAACCCTGGAAGCCTTCGACTTCACCCAACACTGGATCTGATGGATAACCAACCTAGTATCCACAACAATCTTCTCACTATTAGTAAACGGAGACCCTACCAAACCTTAATGGCCCCTGAAAAAAGTGAAAAAGGTTTTTGTCAATAATAGACCAAGAAACAAAAAATTCCTTCAATTTATGCACAGGTGTTATCATTTGAGATAAATTCCCCAAATACAGTCGCTATAGGAGGGTTTTCTGCACATTTGGACAATTTGACTTCAAGTCAATTTTTCAGAGGGTTGGAGAAGGAATTTTCAGTGCTTGATGGTTCCATTGTATAGAATACATTATAACATTTTCAACCATACCACTCTCAGCCCAAAAATCCTTCAGGAAGGTCTCCAAAATCCCTCTCAAAGACCATGTTGCGCTTCTGCAAGTTTTGAGTAACCAACTTCAAGTTGGGATTCTGAGCCAATGAGAAAGTAATTTTCAAACCTATAGGATTTTTTTGCTCATAACATACCAAAACACAATAACCTCTCTCAGGTTTTTAATATACTTTATGGTATGTGATATATTCTATCATCTTAGAGACCTATGCTTTCAGAAAATAAAACACTATGTTGTTTTCCTGTTATAGTCATATTTTCATTTTGTGTTTTCCTAACAACAGGGAATGAATTTTTTGAAAACAAGAGAATTTTTTATCAAGGACATATTAAAAAACAATAACCTCTCTCAGTTTCGAAATATACGTTATTATTTTGGATATATTCAATTCTCTTAGAGGCCTAGTTTTTCAGGAAATAAAACACTTTGTTTTTCCTGTTTTAGTCATGTTTTCTTGGCGTGATTTCCTAAAAACTGAAAGTGAATTTTTGAAAACCAAGAGATTTTTTTGTCAAGAACATATGCAAAAACAAAAACCTCTCTCAGTTTTTACACAGGTTTTACTTTCTTGTAGTTACATGTGTCACTTTGATACCTATTTTTCACAAGTTCACCGGGACATAATTGTTGCGCTTATGGGAAGTCACTTTTGGAACTAATTTTGCAGAGTTAAAATTGTTGTTTTTCATGGTTTAAAGGATCAAGGGTATAATATACTTCTCAAGGCTTCCTCACATGTCATCAGAGGCCTCCAAAAACTCCAATCCCTGCAGTGAAAACTTAAAGAGCATGAAACACTGAGTTGTCATTTACGCCATGATAACGTTGTCCTACAAGCCAAGATGAATTTTCTATAGTGTTAGGTTGATGATATGAATGTCACCAATAATAGTCTCTGTATGCAATTGAAACATCACAAAAATCCTAAGTTAAAATCCCCCGGGCAAGAGGGAGAAGCTTCTAAAGCTAATCCACCCCCTCCTTCGCAAGTTAGTCATAAAGGGCAATTTCTTTTTGTTTGTAGTGGGACCTGCAAAATCTTAGGTGTGGGGGTAATGTTGGGCCCGAGATATGATCATTTTTATGACGGTTATTATACACTTTTTCCACATGTACATATGTGTTTTTTATATTTTAAAGGAGATTTTTGAAGAATTTCATGATAAAACGGTATGATCGACACAAGGTATGTATAATTCATGTTTAATGATTGTATCAAGTATACTTCATCATGTTTTATGGTTTCCAAGAGCTAATTCATGTTTTTCTGGTGTTACAGGGAAAAATGCACTATGTTTCTAGTTCTGGCACTTGATCTGGCACTTGATCCGGCACTCTGTCCAGCACTCTGTATTGCACAGAAATGGAAGGCGAGTTGGCGGTTATGGTAATGGCGACCAGTGATGGGAAAATCAGACACATGGGTTTTGTTCATAATTGTCCCCTCCAGCTACTAAGCTCCAGACAACTCAGTTTCAGTTGTTCAAAGAGGGCGATTATTGGCTCGCTCTGTTTTGGCAGTTAAGGCACCATTAATGAAATTTACCAATTTTAGAAGTGGTTTGAACCTCCTGTGGTCGACCACTTGGCATGTAAACAATATAAATACCACTAGGATGATCAAAATATTGTTAACCTAGTAGAAGAGCCATTAGATTAGAGACAAATTTGTTTTTCTCTGTTTTGGTATTTTACATTGCCATAATTGTGCCAGAACTGCGTTTTCAAGCTTTCATGGTGAATTCGCCTTGTTAAGTTTGTGTTGTGGTTGTAGGAGGTAGCCACGACTTTTTGGGGGGCACACCAGCAATCTGGTGATTGTTCTTATGTTATTTATGCTTTTCTTAATTCAAATTTCTCTTTCTTATTTCCTGTATATGCATGTTTTTATTAAATTAATTAGTTTGTTGTAGCTTACTATTTTACTTCTTTTTTGCAGGTTAAATGATGATATGTGTTAGTATGTGTTGATTTTATAGATTAGGAAGAGGCTTGCAAGTCTCTATACTAACCCTGTGTGCAATTAGAAAGCCTCTCTCTCTTTATACTAACCCCGTATGCAAAGTAGATGTCAAATGATTCTTTCTTTCATGATTTTACAGTCAAGTTTAGAACAAATTTTTAATTAGAACATAACATAGTTTAATTTGGGTTTTCTTCTGACAAGGATTGATGGATGGGTAGATTTACTTCCAATTTTTATAGTTTGTTTATCTTAGTTTTACATAGATTTCATTTACTTAGTTATTAGTTAATGTAATTGTCAATTTACTTTTTAATATCATAGTTTAATTTTTGTTTTTAATTCATTTTCTTATCATAGTTTGAATGATTAGAGTAGACATAGCATAGTTTTCGTTTACGCAATTTCCTTTCATAGATTAAAATGCAATTAAATTTCTTAGTTAAATAATGATGATCTTGTTATGTTGTTGATGGTTTATACATGAATATGCAGGGTATTTAACATCACTTTTATCATGGCTAAGTTTTCATTGGATTGTTTAATCCATACCTTTGATTTTTCCATTGAGATTAGTGTTGAGCTTATACCGTTGGAATTGTCCTTTTTTGTCAAGTTTCATCGAGATATCATCCGTCACCACCGAAGGAATTCACACAACCACCAGCATTATATTTGAGTGTTTCATAGATATAGTTTCTTGCTTTTATAGTTTAGAAAATAGTTTTATTGTTGCTTTGATAGATAGTAGTTTGTTTGTCATAGATTAAGAATTAGTGGTTAGTATTTCTTGCTTTCAATAGAATAGATTTCCTTTCATGCATTGCATTGAGCATTTAGATTTCCTTTCACGAAATAGAGATAGTGTTGCATTATTCATTTAGTTCACTTGCCTCTTAGGCTAGATAGTTGTTCAATGAAAAGTTTTACTTGCAATAGTTAGTTTCCTTTGCTTACTTGTCTTTTGCTTTAGTAGGTTAGTTAGGTGCCTTTGATTACTTGTCTTTTTCTTTAGTAGGTTAGTTAGGTGTCTTTTCTTATTTGTATATTTGCTTTAATAGGTTAGATAGGTGCTTTTGCTTACTTGCTTATTTATTTGCTTTCATAGGGTAGTTGCTCATTGAATGTAGGTTGGCAAGTTAAAGAAGTTTGCTTTTGTCATTTGCTTATTATTCTTAGTAGTTTGCTTTTGCTTATTTTTAAACTAGTTTTCTTTACACAGAGTTTTCATTTGCTTTCTTAGGAACTATCCATCGACCCTTGGCCCAAAATTACTTAGGTTACCTAGTTTCAAGTTGCTTAGTCGAGTTTGTTAATTAGATAGTTTTGCTTGAGTAGATTAGCCTTAGATAGTTTCCTTCCTTAGTTAGACTATACTCCTACCAGCCTTCTACCTTTGACATATATTTTTCTACAACTCTAAGTTTACTTACCCTGGGTTGACAATTTAATTGAGGGTTTTTAGTGTGTTTTTAGTGCATATAGAACACCCATCAGAGAGGCATCAGACAGGGAGACCCGCTGTCCCCCTTCTTATTCATATTAATGATGGAAGGACTCAATCGAAGCATAAAAAGCACAACCACAACAGGGGAAAAAAATAAATAAAACCTTATGAGAATTGTCCAACTTCCACACACCAACAGTTTGTGGATGATACCTTACTTCATGGCATGCCCACAGTCAAGGAAGCACAAGCCTACAAATGAATCTTATATGAGTTTGGGGAAGCCTCGGGGGCTGAAATAAAGCATTCCAAATCAATGATCTTATTCTTTAACACCAACACAGATATCCAAAGGAATTTAGCCAACATCCTGGGATTTGAACGCAAAACCCTCCCAACCAAGTACTTATGCATCCCCCTGACAGACAAAGCCTACAAGATGTCAACGTGGGAAGGAATAGTCAACAAGCTTCAAGACCGGGTAAACAAATGGACTTTCAGATCCCTCAACCTGGCAGGAAGACTTATCCTAAATAAATCAGTTCTGCAAGCTATCCCAACGTTTATGATGTCAGTGTTCTTATTTTACAAAAAATAAGAACCATACAAAGGGAATTCTTGTGGCGCGAAGAAGAAACAAGGAAAAAATGGGTACTAGTGGCTTGGGAGAAGGTGTGTAAGCCAAAGAGAAAGGGAGGCCTTGGGCTACACGACCCACAAGTAACCAACAACGCCTATGGGGTGAAACTTTGGTGGAGATGGGTCAAAGAAATGACCACGACATGGGTTAACCTGTGGAAGGAAAAGTACACCCCAGATATTAGTAACCATGACAAAATCCTCTTCAGAGGCACCAAGGAGGGTTCATCCATATGGAACTTAGCCTGATGCAACAATACCTGTATCCAGACACACATATTTTGGGAAATAAGGAATGGCAGAACAACTAGATTCTGGGAGGACGCCTCACAACAGGAGCCCAAAATAGAACAACTAGGTCGGGAGGAACTCCAACAAGAGATGATGGCGCAAGGAAAAACATGAGTTTACCATTACTGGAAACAAGAAGCAGATCACAACAAATGGAGAGTCTAGAACACTCTCACCCCATAGACTAGAGACTATACCACAACAACAATTAAAGAAGTGGGGGAGGAATTGGGGAGAAGGAAAATTGCAGTCACAGATGGAAATGACCAGTTGAGATGGGGGCACAAAGATAGAGGGGAATTCAATCTTAAATAAGTACGCCACTACATAACAAACCAGGATCAAGAAGTTGCAGTGTATCATTGGGACAAGATCTGGAATAGCCCCCAATGGCCAAAAATAAAATATTCCAGTGGCTAATACTACACAACCGAATCCTAACTTGGGAGAACCTAAAGAAGACAGGTTTCATAGGACCTTCAAGATGCCACCTATGTGATGAAAAGGAGAAAACAATGAGCCATCTCTTGGATGAATGTCCTTACACAACAGAATTATGGGACTGGGTGACAGGCATTTTTCGTCAGTCTAATAGGATCAGAGGAAATATTTCCGCAACTATAAACACCTGGGAGGAAAACTACAGTGACAATGAAGAGGTGAATCTTTGCTGGACCCTCACCCTCGGCATGATCATTTGGGCAATTTGGAAGGAAAGGAACCGACACATATTCAGGAACCAAAGTTGGACGGTTGGAAAGATCAAGGAAACAGTAATAGCCATGACAAGGGAAACGGTACAGAGCCGCAACCTCCGAATAGGAGGAGCGCAACTCACTGATGGGGATATCATAATTCTAGAGGATTTCCAAGTGAAAGGAAGACACAAACCCAATAAGGTGAGATGGGTGCCACAACTAAGTTTAGGTGAGCGCAACTGGAAACCGCCACCAGAGGGCTCCCTCAAGCTAAATTTTGATGGGGCGTCGAAGGGAAACCCAGGACAGACCGGTATGGGGGGAGTAATCAAGGACAGTCAAGGAAGAATTATCCGACTATACACAAGAAGTTTGGGGAATTCAACAAACAACGTAGCAGAATTTGGAGCATTGGAGACAAGTTTGGAGATACTACACAGGGAAGGAATGGAAAATGTAATAGTGGAAGGAGACTCCATGCTAGTCATCAACATAGTAAGGAAGCTCCAAAACGACACCAAAGTGGGAAAAATATAGAGGCACTGGAGCTTGGCGTACTATCTGTAGAAGATTCATGAGCATTTGCAGACAGGGATCATAGTGGAGTTGCGCTAGGTCCGCAGGTCAACAAATGGACTCGTGGATAGAATTGCTAATGAAGGGGTCGATAGGGAAGGATCAAAATTGGATGCCACATGGATTAACATCCCACATGGCTAGTTTTGGACAGACTGTACCCAACTAGCGGCAAAGGACTATGACGACAGCTGAAGTACGGGCGACCACATCGAGGCTGGAGACACATAATTAAATGAAGGGAAAGTAGGATCTAGGCTGAATCCGTTAGGCCACCTTTTAAACATGAGTTACAATGCAGATCACAGTCACACCACAAGAAGGGGTACGATACCAAGGTCATGTCAATAGAAGGAAGTACAGGGGCTAGCCGTGGGAGAATGGAAAGGGTAATCCGCAATTGGCAAAGGATGAAGACAAAAGGGATAGCTTGAGAGTAGGTATGGGTACACCTCATCCACACCCAGATCCCAAGGGAGAAAATGATTGGAGGACAGTGTGTAAGGAAAACGATTGGTGTTGGAATGATGGTAGAGCTCCCAAGCGCACACACTCAGAAACAGAGATAAAGGACCGAAAGATACGCCTTTATGAGAGACAAATGATTACCTAGAGAAGACCACCTCCGGGGAAACTCTATAAAAAAAGAAGCATAAAGGATAGCGATAGACCAACTAGCAGCAATTCCAGAGACCAGGAAGGGGAGACTTGTAGCAGAGAAAGAAAGAATGACAGAAGCCATGGCTTACAAGAAAATATGGTAAGAACGAAGAACACCCAGAGTAAGAGGGGACCCCAGGGGGAGGAACTCCCAATAAGCACCCGGAAGATCACTAGGATGGAACATGATTCTAGAGAGGCCAAAGGCACCTTCCTCGAGCAGGAAGATACAAAGGGTAAAGAATTCATCGACATATGGGAGCGGGAAGTCAACACTAAGCGCCAGGGAAAAACCTGGGCGGAACTCATCCAAGAAGCAGACGGGTTAAAGGACCCAAAGGCCACACAACCCAGGAAAACCCTCTACCAAAAAATGGTGGACGAAGCCTGGTGTACAAAAATGCTAATATGCAAGCTAAGAGAAAAAAATAACGAGACCAGCAGGGTGGAAAACTGAGGCCGCAAGAAGGAAATCATAAAAATCCTGAGTCGCCCCGGTGACTTGGAGGCTAGTGTAAGAGGCATAGCAGAGAACCAGAGGAACCAAGGTGAAAAAATAGACCGAATGGCTGGTCAATTCCAACTCTACCTTTGATATGTCCATCACATGGACATCACTCCAGCAGACTGACGTGGAACACCATCCAACATCAGAAGGACGCGGAACACCAGCCAGCATCAGAAGGACGCACACGGTGGAGCAAAAAAATGAAAATGAGGTAAGGAAGGAAGGATATGAAATCCACCCAATCTGCGTGGACTAGCGCAGCACCAGCTCAAGTTCTTTTGTTTATCAGTATAGGAACAACTCATGTTATATGATCTTGCTTTTATGTATTTCTGATGGTATAGTTTTTTTTCTTTTTCAAACAAACTTATGGAGACTGGGTCAGTTTCCCCGAGTGGCGACCCAACCATTCTTTCACTAATGTAGATAGCGCATCTTGGGGACCCCTGATCTGGTTTCCTTTTGGAAGATCAGAGGCCACCCGTCAGCTTTTTTTGTACAATATTTTACTCAGTAATATAGAATCTCAACT
>SNQJ01S0044492.1:89107-103927 GCA_010110895.2 Picea sitchensis | reverse complement strand
ACGGCTGTCGGTCCTCCTCTCCTGTTCGCTCCCCTTCCTGAGCTTTTGTCCTCGAATCCTCAACGGATTCTTTGACTCCTGCGCTCATGCAGAGTCTCTATGCACACACGGTGTTGTCTCTCCTGAGCTTCAGCGAATACTCAGACCCCTTGGGGGATTTCGTCTTCCTTCTCCCTCTGATGGAGAATATGGATGCCTCCTGCTATCCTTCTGCTCAAGCGACCTTCTCGCTAAGTCTTCTGGGTATTCAGTAACCCAGTGAAATCTCCCTCGGTGGATGCTTCCTTCAGATGATAGAACTCAAAGGGTTCCCTCCTCCTTATGTCGTCTGCGCACACTTGCTCAACGCCCACCTGACGAAGTCTTCCAGAATCCTCAGCAATTATGTCCTTCTTAAGAACTCACAGTGGAGTTCTCCTTCTCAGCACCTCGTGTGCACGCTTAATGCCCACTCGGCAGAGCTCCACAGAACCTACAACAAGGTTTCTGTCTACAACTGTGTCCTCCCTCACACAGTCTACCTCTTGAGGTGTTCAGCAACCTCAAAGGTATTTCTCTTCCTGAGTTGTTGATCTCAACCTGTGCCTCAGCACGCCTCTGTCTGACTCCTCAGAGTTCAGAGTGCAACTCTATGCACGGCCATCAGAACCTCAACGTTCTGTCACACCCACCTGGTGTGAAGCCTCAAAGACCCTCAACCTGAAATCAAACCAACTCCCTGCAAATGTATGATAACAACATACAATTACAGCATAAAGAAAACACTCACAGACACACACATAAACAGAATATCATGCAGGAAAAACTGCTCTCTGTTCATATATTAATAACTGGCAAATGTCTGTATTTTTACAAGGTGTTCCCGAGCTCTCCTCGGCTCTCTCCGTCTGCTCTCTTCTGCTCTACATGCATACTCACTCAAAATGAGATCTGAATATCTCTTTTACCTGAGGGCTCCTTCCTCTAGGTTCACCTACTCTACAAATTTACAATCAATAGCTGTCTAGTCTGCTATCCAGAACTAGATCTCAGCTAGATCTATAATAAAGGCCGATCTAATCTAATGCCTGCATAAGCACGGCTTCCTATGGCTCACCAACCTAAGCATTAAATTACATTCAATTCAAATTTGAATGAGGACTGCGCCTCTCTCTCCATCGTTGAATGCATGCGCTCGCGCGGCTGGCTGGCTGCTGACGTGGAGCGATGCTCCTGCATCATACTCCACAGCTGCAAAAATCATGAGCTCCTGCTCATGAGCTTCCCCTGTAGCTGTTGGAATCCTCCTGGGTCCCAAACAAGTCTTTGGAGCTTCCCATCTGCTCCATTCTGCTGCTGCTTCCTTCTTCCTATTCAGCCTCTCCTTGCTGACAGTACCTACTAATTTCAACATCATCTCTCTGATTTCCTCGATCACCTCATCCAGCTGCTCCAGTGGTTGGTTCTGTTGTTGCAGTCTCCTCAGCTGCAAAACTTTTTGCCCATTGGGAAGATCATCACGATCTCCCACGCCTTCATCTGTTTCCAACTTCATCTATTGGATGTGCATGCCCTGCACTTTTACCCTTTCCTCCAGGGCTTCAATTTGATCCCACAGATCAGCAAAACAGGTGTTGTCTGCCTCTTTATCCTCTGCTTCTGCAACCTCCCATGTTGCAGTCTTTTCAGCTGAAATGCTGAATATGTCGAGCCATTCCTCGGAATGCTCGTTTCCTCCTTCTATTTCTTTTGTTGTCAGCTTCAGTGCTATAACTCTTTCAGCTTGTTGGCTGAAATTATTGAGTTGTTCCTCAGAACACTCATTCTTCCTTTCATCTGCTTGGGCAGTCTCAAAGGCCTGCTCCAACTCTTCTTCTTCTTTGACTGTGACTATTTGATGGAAATCAGTCCTCATCAACTGTGATTGTTCCCCTGCTGTTGCTTCATTTGCCACAGAATTTTCTGCCTCCTCTTGGGCAGATGGTAGGAATAATTGTATTCCCCCAATCATCAAGATATCATCCTGATGTTCTTTCACCTCTTCTGTCAGCTGTACCTGCTGATCTAAATTCACCTCTGAATTTATGAGACTATCAGACAGTCTCATCTGCTCTGTCAGCTCTCCTGGATGATTCAATTTCACCTGCTTATCCCTGCCCACCTGGCAATATGGGATGCTTCCACCGCTTCCCTGGCAGATTATGAGATCAACCGATCTCATGTTCATTAGCACCCTCTGCTGAATTGAATTCTCCATGAGGCCTTTAGATGGTCTTAATTGTTCATCTCTGCCCACCTGGCAGTTTAACACGCCTCCGCTGCCCTCCTGGCAGTCTTTGATGCTTTCACTGCCCTCCTGGCAGTCTTCGAGATCTTCATCTGATCTCCTTTCATTGCCCAGTTGGCAATGCAAAGTTTCCTCATTGTCCTCCTGACAATCCATGAGGTCTTCATCCGATCTCATTTCTGTTTCCTTGCCCAACTGGCAATTTGAAATTCCCTGACTGTTCTCACGACAGTCTTTGAGACCCTCAACTGATCTCAATCTGTTTCCCTCTTGGGAAACCGGAATTTCTTCTTTTCTGCCCAACCGACAGTGCTTGAGATCATCAGTCGATCCCAATTCATCCCAATCATCATCATCAAGACCTTTTCCAGTCTCGGGTTCACATACCTCAACCAATTCTTCATTCTGCCGCATCTGCAGTTCAAGCCTCTCTATCTCTGCTCTGATGTCAGTGAGCTCTCTATCCATCTCTGCAAGCTTTTCTGCCTTGCTTTTCTTCCTGTGGCCTTCAGTAGCCATCCTGTTACCTCTATCTGCCCTCGTGGCAGATCTGCTGCTGTCAATCCTCATCATGAGTTCAACCAGCTTCATCTTTGCAGTCCTGCAAACTATTTATGGACTGTTGCCTACCTGCAAGTAATTCCTCACAGAGTCCTCCAGTGCTTTGTCTTCTTCCGCTCCTCTGTCTGAAAAAATACAAATAGATTCCCCCTCTGATACCACTTAATGTGTATCAGGGTGCTTTCTTCTGCTCTACCTCTTCCTGCCTGAAATATACAAGCAAGAATTTTCATCTCTAATACCACTCTGACGATAGCGCGCCTCAGCCACGCGTCTCGCCTCCACCAGGACCTCTTTCACTTAGGCCCGAAGAGCTTACAATGCCCTTCAGATCCCGTATCGGGACCTTTTGTCACCCACAGGATCCTCTGTTGATCTCCCAGCAGTATTCTCGGGAAATCGGGTTTCGCAATATCGCGAAACTTGTGGGCACAGTTCACTTGCTAACCAAAACCCCGAACCCCGATGGGTCAAAGGTCAACGCTTCCTTGTTCGTCGGGGATTTCCCTATCGGGAAATTGCAACATGCGATGTCGCGGTTGACCAGTACCACGAATCCCCGAATCCCGAACTCCGATATGCACGTGCGACGTCTCCTTGCCACGTCGCCTTCTCTCTCCTCTCTATCGGGAATCGCGGGATGGCGACTTCACCGTTCACAATTCCTTTGCCATTGAAAACCCCGAATGTCGAATCCCGACCTCCCGAGATCTGATGCCACCTGTCCCTATAATGATCGACGGCTCTGATTAAATCGGGAAATCGCCAATCGCGATTTCAACAACTATGAAACTCTTATCTCCGTGAAACCCGATGAGTCGAATCCCGATGGCTCTTGGACTCCTCCTGCGCCTAAGAGTTAAATCTCGCGCAACCTTCCAAGATCTGACGGTTGTCGGGTGATTGCTCCAGATCTGACGGCCCAGATCCCCTCTTCTGTGCGCTCCTCCTTTTGAGGTTCAACCGTGCGCCAATCCTCCCGATCCAACGGATGACGGGATTTCTTCTTGAGATCTGACGGCTGTCGGTCCTCCTCTCCTGTTCGCTCCCCTTCCTGAGCTTTTGTCCTCGAATCCTCAACGGATTCTTTGACTCCTGCGCTCATGCAGAGTCTCTATGCACACACGGTGTTGTCTCTCCTGAGCTTCAGCGAATACTCAAACCCCTTGGGGGATTTCGTCTTCCTTCTCCCTCTGATGGAGAATATGGAGGCCTCCTGCTATCCTTCTGCTCAAGCGACCTTCTCGCTAAGTCTTTTGGGTATTTAGTAACCCAGTGAAAGCTCCCTCGGTGGATGCTTCCTTCAGATGATAGAACTCAAAGGGTTCCCTCCTCCTTATGTCGTCTACGCACACTTGCTCAACGCCCACCTGGCGGAGTCTTCCAGAATCCTCAGCAATTCTGTCCTTCTTAAGAACTCACAACGGAGTTCTCCTTCTCAACACCTCGTGTGCATGCTCAATGCCCACTCGGCAGAGCTCCACAGAACCTACAGCAAGGTTTCTGTCTGCAACTGTGTCCTCCCTCACACAGTCTACCTCTTGAGGTGTTTAGCAACCTTAAAGGTCTTTCTCTTCCTGAGTTGTTGATCTCAACATGTGCCTCAGCACGCCTATGTCTAACTCCTCAGAGTTCAGAGTGCAACTCTATGCACGGCCATCAGAACCTCAACGTTCTGTCACACCCACCTGGTGTGAAGCCTCAAAGACCCTCAACCTGAAATCAAACCAACTCCCTGCAAATGTATGATAACAACATNACTCCTCAGAGTTCAGAGTGCAACTCTATGCACGGCCATCAGAACCTCAACGTTCTGTCACACCCACCTGGTGTGAAGCCTCAAAGACCCTCAACCTGAAATCAAACCAACTCCCTGCAAATGTATGATAACAACATACAATTACAGCATAAAGAAAACACTCACAGACACACACATAAACAGAATATCATGCAGGAAAAACTGCTCTTTGTTCATATATTAATAACTGGCAAATGTATGTATTTTTACAAGGTGTTCCCGAGCTCTCCTCGACTCTCTCCGTCTGCTCTCTTCTGCTCTACATGCATACTCACTCAAAATGAGATTTGAATATCTCTTTTACCTGAGGGCTCCTTCCTCCAGGTTCACCTACTCTACAAATTTACAATCAATAGCTGTCTAGTCTGCTATCCAGAACTAGATCTCAGCTAGATCTATAATAAAGGCCGATCTAATCTAATGCCTGCATAAGCACAGCTTCCTATGGCTCACCAGCCTAAGCATTAAATTACATTCAATTCAAATTTGAATGAGGACTGCGCCTCTCTCTCCAGCGTTGAATGCATGCGCTCGTGCGGTTGGCTGGCTGCTGGCGTAGAGCGATGCTCCTGCATCAGAAACTTGTAGACCTAAGTGCAAGTGGTTGTAACAGACTGAGAAGGCTTTGTGCTAGACCTAGCTCGTGGAAGGAGGATCTAGCGAGATGCGTGGAGATCTCCTATCCTATGCAGAGTAGGGTTTTTGTGGCTCTGTGCATGTAGACGACTGATTGAAGCTAATAAAGAAGAAGAGTTGGTGGACGTAGCCCCAGGGTGGGGGTGAACCATGTAAATACTGTGTTATTCTACTCTGTGTGATGTTCTGATGTGTTTCTGTGTTATTTGCTAAGTGCTTGATATCGATAGATAGATAAATCTGTTTATGCTTTGTGCTTATGATGAATCTGGATGTTAGATCTGATATAGGTGAATGTGCTTAGTGATTGAATCTGCTAGATCTGATCCATTTCTTTATGCTAAGTGCTTAAATACATTAGATCTGGGTGAATGTTGTGATGCTCTGTTTTATCTGCGAAGTAGATATTGGGTAAATAATGATGAACTAACGGTGTTAAGTGCTCTATTAAGTATTATAATCACAGATATGTGTCCCAGATACAGTTGCAGACACCTAAGTCCTGCAACCACCCCTGCCTTTACCTCGGGTGAGACTTCATCTGCTTCGCAGGTGTTGCTGAAAGGGATAGTAGTTAGGGTTTTGTTGGTGCGTTGTTGTAGTGTTGAACCCTGGGTCTGCCCCTGTGCCAACAGTTTTGATAGAAGACCTTGTGAACCCTTGGGGGTGCTTCTTCAATTTCCTATTTCCTTAGGTGGGAAGATTGTCTTAGTCGATGTTATAGTTATGGAAGGCTCTTTAGACTTCAATATGATCCTTGGGTGTGATTATATATAAGTCATCAATGTTGTGGTGTCTACACTCTTTCGTGTGATGTGTTTTCCTCATAACATAAGCATTGCCACTATTGATAATCTCACATTCTTTGATTGTCGCTATTGATCAACTCACATTCTTTGAAAACTTATATTATGTTATATCTAAAGTGGATTTTTCATTATGGGACTCATACACTTACATGTTTTTTTTCAATGTACTATACAATATGGGAAACTTTTCTAGCATTTTCCCTGATTTCGAAGATGGTACCTAGGGTAAACTAAATTCTTCAGGGTATAAATCCAAGTCACAACTTCTCTTCTCATGTGGAGCTAAATAATTTTCAAGATAAAACTCGTGAATAGTTTAAGAATTAACTTGTGAACTATTGACTCACGAAGAATCCAACAATTAACTTGCTCATTTCTCATCGAAAATTTGAACACAGGAAAAGAAATTGAAATACCTACATCCACACCAATCAAATTATTACCCCTTAACAACAAACTTACATTTTAATGTATCCCTAATTTAGGATTTGTAAAATAGCTAACTTCCTATCCATCTAAATAATACAAGTAAATAGAAATTACTATCCAAATCCACACCACCTATCAATAATTACTTTGAAAAAAATATCATGATTACTTTACACCATTTCACGAGCAACACCCTCAAATGAGTGATGCAACTTACACCCCACCTTTTTTAGTGAAGCCATTCTACACCATCTTTTAATTCATGGTACTAATTTGAACTAACGCACATTAAATGACGTGAGCCATCCCACACACTAGACGAGATTGCAAGGCTTTGTGCATCCCAAGGTAAAGTGGATCTACCCTAGTTGAAGCGGTAAGAACGTTTACATGTATGCAAAAGTACTATAGGTTTTTATATATATGATTGTTTTTTCATTTTTTTTAATTACCCAAATACATGTTTGAAATAGAAATGACATATTTCAAATTGAAAGCTTAAAAATCTGTTATATTTTACATATTTGTTTGTTTTATTTAACTAAATGTAAATTAAATTTATTATTCAAATAATTTTTGGATTTATTATAAAATAGATTATAATTTATTATAATAAAATTTTGAAATTAACATACATTTATTTTCATTATTATATTTTTAATTAATTTTAAAACGTATAAAATATATTTTAATATTATTTATTATTAAATTTTAAAATATATTTAAAACTTAAATATGCATATTATTATCATGTAAATATAAATTTTACATTTTCAATCTTATACTTTATTTGAAATTTAAATCGAATAAAAAGTTGGACCAAAAATTAACATCTAAAATATTTGTCAATGGGTAACAATTGTTTTTTGGAGAGAGGAAGCTCTTCCTTGTTTAGGACACAAAGTGATGCTCGGGAAATCACATGGATTTTGTCATACACTTAGGCTAACATGTTTGTTCCACATTTTCTTTGATTTTCTTTAGAACTCTATCATAGTGGGTTGTCAACTATATGATTTTCTAACATTTATATCACTTATGACAACCATGTGGTAGTGTGGCAACTAGGTGTTGGTTGTGTTGGAGCACTTAGTGCGAGTAAACTTTATTAAAACTTAAATAAAAATTGTAAAAAAAATATTTTGTAAATTATAATTTTTAAATTTTAAGTTGATGGTTTAGGTAATGTTTTATAGATCTTTATTTAACATTACTTAGTATGAGAATTCAATTTATAAGGATTAACAAAATTGTTAATAAGAATAACATTTATGTCTAATTTATATGTGATACATTTGTAAGTAGTTAAACATTATTGTATATGTCTTTACTTTATAGGGATTCTTATTTAACATTTTATTATATTTATTTAATTTAGATGTAATGAATATGGAAGGTGTTAAATATTCTTTTCAACTTTTTTTTTTTTTATATAGAATTGTTGGCTTTAAGGTAGGTAATGTCACAACAAAAATTCTAAATCTGATACTATTAAATTAATAAGAATGTTTTGCATCGAACATAATTATGCATTTTTAACAACAGTAATTCTCAAACACAATTATAACAGAAAACTCATAACAGGGATCTCATAAATAATAATACAACATTCAACATTTAAAACAAATACATAGAAGGAACTTATCTTTGTAAATAAAAAACCAACTGTGTGCAGACCTCAGACTTTCCTCCCACTCATAGACTCGGTTGCTCATAAAATCTCAATAACAAGTCACCTTTGAGTTGGGGATAGAAACTCCACCAAGGAAGGATTCTTAAGCCATTCTATGGTCTAACCAACATAGTAAAAACTCAGGTCAAGGTGCCAATTGTTGCAACTAGCCTACAACCTCTCATTTCCCTCAGCCTATCCCACCCCAGGAAGTGTGCCCCTTCTCTGTTCAATAGTCATTCAACTGCCCCACTTCCCTTTTGGGCCTTCAAAAAAAGGTCAGACATAAAGTCTCAGAGCATGTAGTTATTTCCCAACAAACCCAGGTAACATTTCCCAGGAGTTCTCTCACCCAGAGAGAATTATTATGGGCTTGAAAAACTACTTACTCAAAGTACTCACAGGCTTTACAACCTGCTTCTTTAGCTCAGACCTCTCAAGAATATTTGGTTACAAACAATTGTAAAAGCTCCCAAGTACAGACACAACTATGGGTGTAGGAAGATAAAAATGGTAGGAGAGAATCATGAGAATGTGATGGGAATAATGGTAAGAATGATGAGTGAATCCTGGGAAATGTACTAAGTTCCCACAATATATGTGCATGCTCCCAACTTGACACCATTCATGTTGGGAACTACCTTGGGTCCACTAGGAATACATCCCCCCACTTCTAGAAACTTAGGATATATTTATATCCCTAACTTAGACTTTATGAATATTAATAGAATATTCCTTTGGGCTTAATCCCCCTTGGCTTATCCTCTCTTCTTAGACTCTTAGCCCCCCTTTCCCTTTCTAGTGGAGTTTACCCCCCCATACTCTTTTGTCTGGTGGGTTTGTAGCAGTGATGTAATTTTATTAATAGCCTAGTGCAATTATATGTTACAATGATAGGTTCACTGGCCTTTTAGCATTCTGGCTCTCCATCTTAATAACCACACAAGCACTCTGGCCTCAAAACATATATACAAAGGCACTCTGGCCCAAAATATCCTGGCTCACCAACATATATGTATATTTACAATTGGGGTTCATCCTAGGATTATTACATCCCGCCGCCCCCCCCCCCGCCTTATTTATGCATTATCCTTAGTGCATTATATACACGTGTACAATAAAAACTCTTCAAAAGTATTCAAAAAGATGCAGGTACTCTGTCTGCATGACATATTCATGCTCCCAGGTTTCATTTTCGAGATCGTAACTAGTCTACTGGACCTTTACCAGCCTATTTCTCAATTCCAGAGCAGCTTGATTTTCTGATCCAATATGCACACCAGTTTTACTCATAAGTCTCTGTCTTGCTCCACCTGAATCACATTCCAATAAATTACATGATTAGCTTCAACTACATACTTTTTAAGAAAAGATACATGGAATACATTATGAATGCACATGGATGCAAGTTGTCCAAGCATGTATGCAACAAGGTCAATATTTTACAAAATATCAAATGGCCCACAATAACGTGTTTCCAGTTTTGAACAGTTCCCCAATTTGAAGGAACTTCTCTTGGCCTTCAATTTCAAGAACACATGGTCACCCTTTAAACTCTCTGTGAGTTATGCCTTTATCTACATATATTTTATGTTTGTCTTTGGCAACCTTTAAATTTTGTTTTATCTTCACCATTTGTTCTTCCATTTCCTTGAGTAATTATGGCCCAACCACTGCTATGTTTGTTGGATCGTCCTAGCTCACAGGTGTGTTGCACTTTCTACCATAATGCCTCAAATGGGATCATCATTAAAGATGTTTGATACCCATTATTATAAGCAAACTCAACCAAATGCAAACAATCTTCCAATTTTGATGGTTTATCCATCACATACATCCTCAACATATCCTCAATCACTTGATTGACCCTTTCTGTTTTCCCATTTAATTATGTATGATAAGTTGTGCTAAATTTCGTGTTTGTTCCAAATCCTTTGGATTCCAAAAATTTGATGTAAATTTGGGATCTCTATCAGAAACAATTTCCTTAGGCATACCATGAAGCATAGAAATTTCCCTCATACAAATTTATGCAATATTAGTTGCCTTATGAGTTAACTTCACTGGAATAAAATGAGAAGCTTTAGTGAGCTTATCCACCACCACCATTATGGAATCATGTTTCTTGGTTGTTTTGGGCAGCTTAGTGATGAAATCAATTGTTACAACTTCACATTTCCACTCAAGAATGGGTAATGGTTGTAGAAAACCAATTGTGTGTCTGTGCTCAACCTTTACCTTCTAACATTCCAAACATCTAGCTATATAATCAACCACCTCTTTCTTCATACCTGGCCATAAATATTGGTTCTTGACATCTGCAATTGTCTTTTGGTAATGTGGGTGCCCAACATAAGGCACATTATGCATCTCTTTCATCGCCATATTTTTCAACTCCTGAAAATTAGGCACATAAACTATGCCCCTATACATGAGGATCCCATCCTCTCTTAACTCGTAGTCTTCAATTTTCTGCTACAAATTGCCTTATATAATTTTTCCTTTATCTCCATATAATGTTGATATGATTTTGCAACTTCCAAAATTATGTCTTTTAAATAAGATTTATACATGTTAATTGTTATAGCATGCATCTCATGCACCCTCCTGCTGAGTGCATCAACCACCTTGTTCTCCTTTCCTTTGATATTTTTAATATCAAATTCATACTCACTCAAGAATTCCAACCATCTACTTTTCTTGGTATTCAAGTTTGGTTGTCCAAACAAATATTTTAGACCACTATGGTGTGTCCTCAACTCAAATATTCTTCCCATGAGGTTCTGCCTCCAAATATTCAAGGTATGCACTATGAATACCAATTCTAAATCATGAGTGACATAGTGTCTCTCATGCTCTTTTAACTTCCTTGATTCATAGCATACCACATGCCCATTCTGACTTAGGACTCCTTCAAGCCCTCGCTTGCATGGATCAGTGCATACAACAAAATCTTCATTTGGAATAACAATCCTCAAAATCGGTGCACTTGCCAACAAGCTCTTTAAGTGTTGAACGCTTCTTTCACAATCAGAAGTCCACTCAAATCTCACACCCTTATTTTGCAAATATGTGGTTAGGTGTGCAATCTTTGAGAAACCTTCAATAAATATTCTATAGTAACCTGCAAGTCCGATGAAAGATCTCACCTCTGAGACATTCTTTGGTACTATCCATCTCTCAATAGCTCTTGTCTTTTCCGGATCCATTACTATCCCTTCCTATGATATGATATGGCCCAAATAATCTATCTCCTTTGATAAAATGTGCACTTGTTCAACTTTTCATACAACTGATACTCCCTCAATACTTGTAGCACCATCCTCAAGTGTTGTTCATTCTCTTCTTCAGACTTAGATTAAATAAGTATGCCATCCCAAAATACAATGACAAACCTATCTAAGTAATCTTTGAAAATACCATTCATTAAACACATGAAGACAGTTGGTGCATTTGACAACCCAAATGGCACATTTATGAGCTCATAATGGCCATACCACGTTATGAAGGTTTTCTTGTTAATGTCTTCTTCTTTAATTCTCACCTGATGATAGCCTGATCCAGGGTCAATCTTGGAGAATATCTTGGCATATTTCAACTAATAAAAAAGATCATCTATCCTTGGAAAATGATACTTGTTCTTCAAATTTACCTTTTTCAGCTGGCCTGAAGTCAATGCAAAGCCTCAATGTTCCATCCTTATTTTTCACAAATAATACTGGGGCACCCCAAGGTGACACACTTGGGCATATATTGATCCAGAATCGGATCCAAGAGACTGATGGGGCTAAAAAAGGCTCAAAAATGAAAGTTTTCAGAATTGGCTGACACCAATTCCATTGTGTTCATCTTGTCGCGCTAATTTTGACCATATAATCACTTTCTCAAACGGGCACCGTATGTGAGAGTTATCGCACTCTGACCGTTTTCCCAAATAGACAAAAAGTCAACAGGTCCAGTCAAATGCTGACATCAGCAGTGTTGACATGGCAGAGGCAGTTGGCGACAAGTGGTAGCCCGATAGAAGGTGACTGGTCAGTGACAGGGATCCACCCAGTAGTTGATAAGTGGCAATTTGTTGATGAATTGTTGGGTGCCACATGGCCCAATCATGGGCTGCCACATGGCACCATGGGATTGGTCAATGGGTTCATATGGAAAAATGTTATGGAGTCCATGGGGTTTGATCCCATGACCTTCTGGGTCAACCCAAATCTTGACAAAGTCCCTCCACCAATGTGCCCTTGTGTTTCGTGTTTAACAAGGATCACTTTAGTTTAAATAAAGTGTACTAAAGTGAAAAGGGGAAAAAAGGGGTTTGGGGATAAGCCCCAAGCCATGGTCAAACTCCTGCATGTGACCATAACCCAGCAAAGGAGGGTGCTCCCTCTCATGTGCACTCAAAAGATAAGCACCATCCCCAGGATCCATGGATATCCCATGAGACCAGGGGGGGGCACTCCAAAAGGGGCCTAGCCCAGCTAAGGCGTTCTTTTATTAGCCCATGATCCCATACTGAGTGCCATAAGACCAGGGGCGCGCGCCCAGTTAGGGGCTTATCCCTTTTATTTGTAGAAAATGGGTTTTTAACGTTAGAAAATGTGATTTTTTAGTGATTTTCAGGGTTGTTAATGGGGATTTTGGTCATTTTTGGGGGATATTGGGCTCTTTTTTAGGCCAGATTTTGGGAGGAAGTTGGGAATGGATAACCAACTTCAGATCTGTAAAAACTAGGCCTGTTTAAGGCCATGAAGGGGTAGTCAGATCAGAGTTATGCTAAAGCAAATCCAAGCCAAAGGCCCTTGTTGTGCAGGGAAGCGATTGAGGAGCGCACCTTTGCAGGCCATTTATCGGAGCTTCGTTCATCCGATTTGGGTGCCGTCAGTTTTGATGGGTTCATGAGATCTGGTAGAACACAACCAGATCATTTTTGTAACCTTTTGGCACTATCATGATGTGAATTTGAAGCTTTGAATCAGATCCAAGAGACTGATAGGGCTCAAAAAGGCTCAAAAATGAAAGTTCTTAGAATTGGCTAAAACCAATTCCATTGCGTCCATCTCGCCATGCTGATTCCGGCTATATAATCACTTTCTTAAACAGGCACCGTATGCGAGATTTATCGCACTTTGAATGTTTTCCCAAACAGGCAAAAAGTCAACAGGTCCAGTCAAATGCTAACATCAGCAATGTTGACATGGAAAAGGCAGTTGGCGACAAGTGGTAGCTCGACAAAGGGTGACTGGTCAGTGACAGGGATCCACCCAGCAGTTGACAAGTGGTAGTTTGTTGACGAATTGTTGGGTGCCACATGGCCCAGTCATGGGCTGCCACATGGCACCATGGGATTGGTCAATGGGTTCATATGGAAAATTTTTATGGATTCCATGGGGTTTGATCCCAAGACCTCCTGGGTCAACCCAAATCTTGACAAAGTCCCTCCACCAATGCGCCCTTGTGTTTCTTGTTTAACAAGGATCACTTTAGTTTAAATAAAGTGTACTAAAGTGAAAAGGGGCAAAAAAGGGGTTGGGGATAAGCCCCATCCCATGGTCAAACTCCTTCACGTGACCACAACCCAGCAAAGGAGGGCGCTCCCTCTCATGCACACCCAAAAGATAAGCACCAGCCCCAGGATCCAGGGATATCCCATGAGACCAAGGGGGCGCACTCCAAAAGGGGCCTAGCCCAGCTAAAGAGTCCTTTTATTATCCCCTAATACCATACAGAGTGCCATAAGACCAGGGGCGCACGCCCAGTTAGGGGCTTATCCCTTTTATTTGCAGAAAATGGGTTTTTAACATTAGAAAATGTGATTTTTTAGTGATTTTTAGGCCTGTTAATGGAGATTTTGGTCATTTTTGGGGGATATTGGGCTCTTTTTTAGGCCACATATAGATCTGAAGTTGGTTATCCATCCCCAACTTCCTCCCAAAATCTGGCCTCAAAAGGAGCCCAATATCCCCCAAAAATGACCAAAATCTCCATTAACAGGCCTGAAAATCACTTAAAAATCACATTTTCTAATGTTAAAAACCCATTTTATGCAAATAAAAGGGATAAGCCCCTAACTAGGAGCGCGCACCTGGTCTTATGGCACTCTGTATGGGATCAGGGTCTAATAAAAGGGCGCCTTAGCTGGGCTAGTCCCCTTTTGGAGTGCGCCCCCCTGGTCTCATGGGATATCCCTGGATCCTGGGGTTGGTGCTTATCTTTTGGGTTCGCATGAGAGGGAGCGCCCTCCTTTGCTGGGTTGTGGTCATGTGCAGGAGTTTGACCATGGGTTGGGGCTTATCCCCAGCCCCCCTTTTGCCCCTTTTCACTTTAGTACACTTTATTTAAACTAAAGTGATCCTTGTTAAACAAGAAACACAAGGGCACATTGGTGGAGGGACTTTGTCAAGATTTGGGTTGACCCAGGAGGTCATGGGATCAAACCCCATGGACTCCATAATATTTTTCCATATGAACCCATTGACCAAGACAAAGAATCAATATCAATTAACCAAAGCAGGTCAATATTATGTGGTTCATGCTCATCATGTTAAGGCAAATAAAACACTTCAAACAATGGAACAATTAAAGAAGGTAGTGCAAGCAAGAAACAAACCAATAATTGTTTCAAATGAAGTAATCGATCTTAAGCAAG
>SNQJ01S0044492.1:39309-89097 GCA_010110895.2 Picea sitchensis | reverse complement strand
GACCGACAGCCGTCAGATCTCAAGAAGAAATCCCGTCATCCGTTGGATCGGGAGGATTGGCGCACGGTTGAACCTCAAAAGGAGGAGCGCACAGAAGAGCGGATCTGGGCCGTCAGATCTGGAGCAATCACCCGACAACTGTCAGATCTTGGAAAGTTGCGTGGGATTTAACTCTTAGGTGCAGGAGGAGTCCAAGAGCCATCGGGATTCGGCTCATCGGGTTTCACGGAGATAAGATTTTCATAGTTGTTGAAATCGCGATTGGCGATTTACCGATTTAATCGGAGCCGTCGATCATTATAGGGACAGCTGGCATCATATCCCGGGAGGTCGGGATTCGACATTCGGGGTTTTCAATGGCAAAGGAATTGTGAACGGTGAATTCGCAATCCCGCGATTCCCGATAGAGAGGAGAGAGAAGGCGACGTGGCAAGGAGACGTCGCACGTGCATATCGGGTTCGGGATTCGGGGATTCGTGGTACTGNAGGGAAATCCCCGACGAACAAGGAAGCGTTGACCTTTGACCCATCGGGGTTCGGGGTTTTGGTTAGCAAGTGAACTGTGCCCACGAGTTTCGCGATATCGCGAAACCCGATTTCCCGAGAATACTGCCGGGAGATCAACAGAGGATCCTGTGGGTGACAAAAGGTCCCGATACGGGATCTGAAGGGCATTGTAAGCTCTTCGGGCCTAAGTGAAAGAGGTCCTGGTGGAGGCGAGACGCATGGCTGAGGCGCGCTGTCGTCAGTTTCTCACAATATACACATAGCATTTACAAACCCAACTTGCACTTAGAACTTAACTTGTCAGCCTCACATCACATAGATGCCTATTACCTCTTTCTTACATTGCCTAGATATCTATTTATACTTTACAAAATAGGCTTAAACATGGGTAAACCCATGGGCTAACATCCCATTCCCGTTACATATTCCCAAATCCCAAAAAGGACCCAAAAAAGGGACAATATCCCACGATCTATGCTTTGTCTTGCGCCCCGTCTTTGATAGGCTGTCAAAGTCCCAAAATAGGTCACACTTGACCAATGACCTCCAAAAACTTGGTCAAGGGCCAACATGCCCCCAACACTCACCTGTGACTCGTCCCGAGTCACTCTGGCCTGACTAGTTCTACTTCGAATGCCTCGAGCTTGGCTCGAGCTGCTTCGACTTGCTGCTGTGCTACGACTTCCTGTTTAATGAACTCTTGGATGACTGCATCGTTGATAGGTCCCTCTAGACGTTGTTCAACTGTAGTGACAACCTGCTCTAGCTATGATCCTTGGCCTTCTACTTCTGTAAACAATTGATATAACTTGTTTTGTACAGGTTGGAGTTTCTCGGTTACCTCCATAACTCTGCTCTAGATAGTATGGATATGCTACTATGCAGTGCGTTTCTCTTGGGAGCCCTTCATTCTTTCCATAGATGACATGGACTTCAGTTGCGCTTGTATCTTTTCGGCTTGATACTTCGCCTCTTGGAGCTGTGACTCCAGTGCCTTCAGTTCTGGGTTCTCCGTGGTTGTTCATAGGTCTGGGCACTGCGATCAGTGAGTTGCTTACATTCCAGGGTAAGAGAATTTAGCCTTTCAACTGCGCTCCTGGCGGTTTCTTCCCTTTGGTCTCTTACATCTTGTGGGGTCTCAGGTACAGTGCATAGCTCTAGATATACTATGCATTGTTGTAGTTGCTGGATGGCTTTTGCGAGCTGGTTCACTTGCTGTGCAGCTTTGTCTTCTACCTTGATTTCTAAGATTGTCATAGAGCGAAGTGCTTTGTTGACCACTTCTTTTAATTCAAGTTGCTCTGTGAGTAACTGTTCCTTTTCTTGTTGTAGATGTTCTTTTTCTTCATGAAACTTCTCTTGGAGAGCAAGCTTTTCCTATTCTATAGCACTGCATTGCTCTATGAGTGCTCCTTGTACTTGTGTCAAAGCCTGGGTGGCTTGCACTGTTTCTTCCTGTGCTCGTCGAAGGCGAGCTTCGACTGTATCGGCTAGGCGGTGGAGTTGAGCTGGATCATCTCCCAACTCTGGTTCTCCGGGCACAATGGAGACTGCGCGGCTGGACTGTAGGGCCTGTTGTACCCCTCAGAGTTCAGACTCAATTCGATCATACATCTCCTCTTGATTTTCTTCTTGTTTCTCTGTTATTTTCAATGAATCATTTTGCATTGCTTCTATGAGGAAGTTGAAGTCATCGGAGGTGAGGACAATCTACATCTTAGTCATGGTGACCTTCGATTTATTTCGGGAGGAAGGTTTCATAGGCGCACCTTTCCTCTTCTTAAGGGGATCAACCTCATTTCCTTGCTTCTATTCGACTTCTTTTTCATCTAACTCTTCGCCATCACCTCCTTGCTCTGGTGATATGGAAGCAGTCTTCACAGATGTGTTGTCTAATTTTTGGACCTCTTTGGTATTCTTTGTTATGCTTGGTCCAGGTGTATCCTGCGTTGTTTCTGGGTTGTCGATGTTAGATATCTCCGCAGGGTCTGCTGGAATAAGGAGGTCCCCCAACCAATCCTTTGTGATCTCCTCCAAGTCCTCCTCCGTCAGCTTATAGTAGGACTGAAGCTGTTGCTTGTGTTCGTCGACGCGCACTGTGATGTAAATAAAATGTCGATCTGCACTGAACTTCATCAAAGGCCTGAACCGGTGTAGAGTGTTCATAGTCATGCGAGGCTCGGACTGTATGGCTATCTTTAGCTGATTGTAGTAGGTATGAAAAACATCATTTGACTGCCACTGTTTATTCATGTTTCTTGAGTACCACAGTGTACTGAACTTCGCGACCAGTGGTTCAAATGGCTCAATGTCTAGGAAGGTCGTACCTTTTGGCACCTCCCAGGAAATAAAAGCTATAAGGATCAAGAGCCAGATGAAATGAAATTCGTATCCTTGATCCTATGCTTCTATGCAGTCGAGTTCCCACTGGTTCACCAGGTACTTCACCCATTTCATCTGAAGGCCTTCCGCGCACTTCCCTGCGAGGTCGACTATAAAACCAATGACTTAGGTGGGTCGGTTCTTTCGCACTAACTTCCCTGCAATCAACTGACAGGTGAGGCGCACTGTGCCACTCTGGATAGAAGCTACCTTGTAGCCTCACGTGCCCTTCTCGACATCGCCGTAAGTGTCTTTGATCTTCTATGCTAGAGTGCAATCCATGGCGTTTCCGAGGTAAAAATCTTGTGGATCAGGTCCTTGCATACTCAACCCTATGATCCGATTGACCAACGTCGGATCAATTGTTATACAATGGTTTATCCACAAATAGCCGCCATAGTAACAAGACAACATCAACTTGACACATGCATTCACCTCCTAGTGTTGTCTTAAGTGAGGAATATTCATGACGTTTAGCAGGGTGGATTGTGAAAGGTTCATAGTCCACAACTGGGGGATTATCTTTGAATTCTTCCCCTTAGTTCTGGTTAGGTACTTATGTGGGGCGAGCATGTTATAGACTTTGTGATATCCAAGGTTGAAGTCACTAAACTTCAACACTATAATTTTATCTTGGTCTGCTCGAACTGTGCGTATCCCCTTCGGGAGGTACGTCGTAACCAAGGTGTATTCAAAATATCTGGGCACACTGTCTCGATTTACTGCTCCCCTCAGGGGTGGAATATAGTCGGGTAATATGGTCAGGATCAATTTGGCATTCGCTAGATCATCTCTGTGCTTGGTTCACTTTTCATCAGATGGTCGGGATGGTCTAGCTCCGCGAGCAGTGGACGGAGAGGCTGGCAGTCCTGTTGTTGATGATGCTTATACACCTATAGACATCGACATGAATCTCTCAGTCATGAGGTCGATCAAAACTTCTTTAACAACTTTTTCTTCAGCGCTCAACTCGTTCAACATACACACTCAGAGTTAACAATCTCGGGTTCGGGGAGTAACTTAGACACAATAATGGGATAGAGAGCAAGAGCACGATGATCACTGTGCAAAATCAACTTAGTCTGCAGGCTCAAACTCTCAGTTGGAAAAAGTGTTCTTGGTGCATGGCACGATGGGATAAATAGGTAATTCAACAATGGGTCACTTACAATGGGTATGAAGCCTTCATTAACTTTGTTCTATCCATTATGGTGCGGTCCCAACAGTCGGATGGCGAGTTGTCTGTCCATAAATGTCTTTCTACCCATTCAGAGCATTGGTCTAACGGTTATAATGTCCCCAACGGCTATATTGCTTCGCCATGGTGAGTCCATGTGTCGTTGTTCTGATATCCCGATGAAGCTCCAATTTTGCAAATTTTTCTTCTGCGAGGTTCCCTCTGGAACCTTCTGCAACTTTTCGATCTTAGCTCTCTTCTTACTTAGATTTATAGCCTTCTTACCAGTGAGCTTCGTCTCGGTAGGCCTTTTTCCATTCTGATTCTTATCTTCTTTTGGCATAGGTACTTCGCGTTGTTGAGATTCTTTCCTAAGATTCGAGGGTGATCCTTCTTCTTTATCTGGAATAGGTACTTCAATCTTTTGTGGGTATTCTAGTGTTCTTGCAACTTTGACATCTAGGTATTTGGTGTTAAATAGCTTCGATCTGTTCTTTTGTTCTTCAATCAAGTGTGCGATCCTTCTAGTCATGAATTCTTTTAACTCTTGCTTCTTCTGCTCTAAAACTTCTTCTTCTTCTTGCCTTTTGGCCCGATCTCTTTCAATCCAAGGTTTTCCTAGTAGCATGGTAAATGGGGCACTGTTCTCAATAAATTTAATAATCTCAAAATCTTCCTTTGTCAAAGTTCCATTGGCATTCATAGGTATCCGAGCGAGCTTCCCACATAGGTTTATCAGCTTTCCTTTGAATAGTCCTATTCCTTCTAATGAAGGAATCATAGTAGGCCTCCCTATAGCTTCCCAAGTTCTCTCTGTCATAATATTCACCCGTGTTTCCTCATCTAGAACACAATCAATGTCGAAGTCTCCTATTCTTGCTTCAAGGCATTCTTTTTCTTTGAAGATTTCTGATAATCTGACATGTCGATGGTCATTCAGGGTTTCTTTCATTTGTAGCAACACTTTCTCCGATTCTCATTGGGGTTCTGTCATAATCTTAGTTTCTGGATCTGCCTTAGGGTTTTCTTGTCTCATGTTCATTTCTTCAAGATTAGTAATCATTCTAGGACAATCCAATACTTCATGGTCCATAGCTTTGCAACAAATACAACTAGGTCTTCTCCCAAGGAATTCCTTAGCAAGATATCTCGATCTTCTGCAACTGTAACAGAGGGTTAATCCTCTCTTTCGTTTAAATGATCCCTAGCCTTTCCTACACTGCACGCTAGGATCATGGTATCTAACCTGCAAACATTTATTTCTAGGGTCCTGCATACACTTATTAGTCCAAACATTCTTTCTATGCATGGGCATAACATATTTTTCACTATTCTTATCAGATCTACTCATATCAAATCTCTTTCATCTATTAATACCCTAGTTTTCAAGCTAGGATTGAATCTATCAAATATACCTAGATCCATGTTGTTGAAACAAAAGTTTCCACTTATCTTACTTCTATAGAGAACAAAGCTTTCAGATCTTACCTCTTTTCTTCAGATCAGACTTCGTTTCCTTAGCACAGAGCTTGTCAAACTAAGTAGAGTACTACGCACTAGAGAAACATATCTACGCACAGAGATTTCACAGTTTCAAGTCGGATCTATGCACAAAGCTTCTTCTTCCTTAGTTCCCAACAATCACAGTTTTAGGTCTCGACAACAGAACCATTTTTTGCAACAGGGGCATACCCAGGGTTCAATGCTACAACAATGCACCAACACAACCCTAACTACCGACCCTTTCGGCAACACCTGCGAAGCAGATGAAATCTCACCCGAGGTAGAGGTAGGGGTGCTTGCAGGACTCAGGTGTCTGCAACCTTAGTTGCGACACAGATTTGTGATTATAATACTTACTAGAGAACTTAACACCGTTAGTTCATCATTATTTACCTAATATATACTTTGCAAATAAAACAGAGCATCACAACATTCACCCAGATCTAATGTATTTAAGCACTTAGCATAAAGAAATGGATCAGATCTAGTAGATTCAAGCACTAAGCACATTCACCTATATCAAATCTAACATCCAGATTCATCATAAGCACAAAGCATAAACAAATCTATCTATCTATCTATATCAATCACTTAGCAAATAACACATAAATACATTAGAACATCGCACATAGCAGAATAACAGAATATTTATGTGGTTCACCCCCACCCTGGGGCTACGTCCACCAACTCTTCTTTTCTATTAGCTTCAATCAGTCATGTACATGCATAGAGCCACAAAAACCCTACTCCACATAGGACATGAGATCTGCGCATATCTCGCCAGATCCTCCTTCCCCAAGCTAGGTCTAGCACAAAGCCTTCTCAGTCTGTTACAACCACTTGCACTTAGCTCTACAAGTTTCTCACAATATGGACAGAGAATTTACAAACCCAACTTGCACTTAGTACTTAGCTTGTCAGCCTCACATCACATAGATGCCTATTCCCCCTTTCTTACATTGCCTAGACATCTATTTACACTTTACAAAATAGACCTAAACATGGGTAAACCCATGGGCCGACATCCCATTCCTGTTATATATTCCCAAATCCCCAAAAAAGTCTGAGATCCTGCGATCTCTGCTTTGTCTTGCGCTCCGTCTTCGACAGGCTGTCAAAGTCCCAAAATAGGTCACACTTGACCAAGGATCTCCCAAAACTTGGTCAAGGGCCAACAAAAACCCAATATCTAGTTGGTAGTTGACACAAGGTTGGGAGAGCCCAAAATTCCAAGCAGATGAGGATAAAATTCTAGAGGAAACTTCTTCATCTATTATATATTAATGAACTATGCATGAATTACTTTCAACCCTTATTTGGAAGGGTAAATAATATGAAAGGTGAGGCTCATCTAGACTATTTCATATAAAGGTAATGAACCTAGATCTATGAAGGTGCACACTTGAACTGAATGGATTATGGTACCCCCATGTTTATAAAATTTTCAATTAGAAGTAAAGAAAACTTGATCGATGGTCACATCATTTTTAAGAGGAGTAGTGGGATTGAGTGAAGCACATCGGCTCAACCACTTCATCAACCAATGGTTGTTCAAGAAGGAGATACTAGATAATCAAAGGTTGTTTAGGAGCAAGGGATCCTTGAGGCGAGGAAAATACGCTTTATATCTCTAGAATGGTAGGACATATATGATTAAGACGATCTCTCATGTAATGCTTGTAAGAAAACTTAGGTTTGTGTCCCATTTGTCTAGTTTTTTCAATAGTATAAATGCCCCCAACATAATCTACATCGGCTATAACTTACCCCCTAAAAAACACAATAGACACAACCATATAAGAGACTCTCTAAGATTCATCCAAGCAAACCCACTCTTCCAAAATTTACCTTAGAGTGGTTAAATCCCTGAGTCCAACTAGTAAAGAGCCAAAAAGGGCCATCCGAAGGTCAATCTAGGATGATTAGGGCCCAATTTAACTAGCAAAGGTACAAGAAGGAGTCATAGAAACCCCATGAAGTTGTTGCCCAAGTTGAAATCTCCTTCCCAAGAAGGAATCCTCAAAGGGGGGCTCCAAGAAATATTATCTATCTTCCTTAGGTACTGCAACACTTCCCACTTGTATCCACCTATGTGCAACCTAGGAGACGCCTCTAAGGATGCCTATTCATGATTGAAAACTACGAAAATTAGTCATGGAACAAGATTTCACAATGGACAAGGACATATAGTATTTTTTCCTATTGCTAAAACTTCAGCAAAAAGGTGTCACTCTAAGTAACATGTTAACTTGACTCAAGTATCATATTACAGGTCCACACATTAACTAAGTGTGAGGGGATATCTAAACACTTAACTAGATTTAATCTCATGCTTAACGCCTGTGCTAGATGCACTTTCCCCATAAGTATCGCTCACTACTATAATACCTTTTCACTCTTTAGTCAACTTCTAGTTTCATTTTGTGGCCTTGGATAATTTACTCTCTAGACCTACAACAAAGACCCTAAAAGCTAGACTAATGTTGGTTTTCTATCAAATAAGAGAGTCTAGTTTATTTTAATTAAGTTTTTCTTTGAAAGATATATTTTACTTAGGAGATGTGGAAGGCCCAAGAAAAAAATAATGTTCTAAAATTAAAAAAAAATGAAAAAACACTACTCTAAACTTGAAAAAATACTTGAATTAAAAAAAAAAAACTTATAAAAAATATGAAAAAACTAAAAAAGCCTTTTCCTAACCCAAATCTAATTTAAATTTTCAAAAAAAACATTTAGAATAATCAAAGCAATCAAATCCTTTAGATTTTCATAATAATATGCTAATAAAATGAATATAATATTTTCCTTTAAATGTAGTCACTTCACAATGCATCAAACTACCTAAAAAAAAATTCTTAAATCAATAAAACATTTTTTTTTTAAATTATTTACCATATTCAAATCTTTTAATCAATAAAACATTTTTTTTTTTTAAATTATTTGTAATATTTTATTTTTTATTTTTTTAGTACTTACAAAAACGTAATGAAAAACAACTAAAACTAGGCTCTAACAAGCATCCAAATAGGGAAAAGGTGCTCCAAATCCCATAGAGAACTCTGAAATTTGGATTTGTAATTTACATGCATACAATTTTTTTTGCATTCTATAAGTGTGCTCATAGGGGCATAAAAAGGAAACCCATGTGTTGCTTGTGTCTTATAAAAGTGAATCCTATGAGCTCATGATATGACCAAACACAAATTATGAGTTGGTTGTGATTATTGTTGAAGTGGTTTACAAGTAGAAGGCAAAGTGGAAAAAAATAAAATCTGAAACTTATATAATTTTATGTTCCTAAAGTTGAAAAGAAGCAAACTCACAAATCTTGGTAGTAAACAAACAAACTAAACTAACAAAAATTAGGAAAAACCAACCCAAAAGAGGAAGAATTGTAAGAATTCTTCCATGACGGAGTTACCATTTTTGTTCGATGGATTTTTTTTCCTAATGATAATTAGGAGTTCCAATGATAATTACTAGTTACAATGAGAAGGTTGGATTCTCATTGATAGAGAAAGGATAGATATTTGATCATTCTTTCCAAAGCAAGAATTTAATAAATAAAATGTAAAAGATAGAAAAAGGAATATTTGGAAAAAAAATGGATTCTCATGATAGATATTTTATCTTTCTTTTCAAAGTAAGAATTTAATAAATGAAATACAAAATTTAGAACATGGAATACTTGGAAAAAGAAGTTTGATTTTGATTTCATTACAAGTTAATCAAGTAGATCTCTAACATAAGGCTCTCCTTAATACATGCATACAACACAATAGAAACATACCTTTCTCAATCTTTTTTTAGTATTTAAAATGAATACAATAAACTCTAAAGTACTAACCTTAACTAAGGCTCTCCTTAATACATGCATACAACACAATAGAAACATACCTTTCTCAATCTTTTTTTAGTATTTAAAATGAATACAATAAACTCTAAAGTACTAACCTTAACTAGCATTAAACTCTAAAGCACTAATCTTAAAGTACTAACCTTAACTAGCATTAAACTTTAAAGCACTAATCTTAACTAGCATTAGGTTTGTTAATTCCACACCAATTCTATAATATAAGTGTAGGAAATATAATAATAAATTGTAAAAATAGTTTTCGGTTAGTGAGGGGGGTTTTGGGGAGAGGGGGTAGCCAAAGAGTGGCTCAAATAACCCTAGAGATATTTATCTAGTCAATATTGGAGAAGAAAGGGAGAAAAGGGAACAAAGCATAAAGAAACTAGATGTAGAATGTGCTCATCTCTATGTAGAAATCACAGGCATCTGGAACAACTAACCGAAGATAGCGAGCTACATGAGATCAACCAAAAGATATAGGCTACGCAGGAAAAGGAACATAAGTTAAAAGTAGTAATGGGAACATTACCACCGACAGAGGTGACCGTAACAACAATGGATGAGAACATGAAGCTGTATTAAGAAATGAATCAGCTAAGGCCAGAGCAGCAGGATCGTGCGCAAAAGCATGAGGTACTACAAGAAGAAGCATATAGGGTGAAAACAAATTTAGAAACCACTTGAGGTATAGTCAAACATGCAGTTGAAGACAATATTGAGAAGATGCAAGCTCGGGTTACTGCCACAACAGTGGACACAATTTTGCAGAAGGAGACAGAGGTAAAGGAGCAGGCCGCAACAACAAAGGAGACATTCAAAAATTTCATGGCGAAGTGGAAGAAGGCCTGAGTGGCTCGAGACAAGGCAAAGGTAAGTGTTAGGGGCATGTTGGACATGTGTTTTGGATAAGTATTGGGAATCATGCATGAATGGATCATGTGACATTTTGGCTAAGGCGTAGCACGCGAAAAGCAATTGAGGTATGTTCAGGAGTCAACGCACACAAGACAGAAAGTAGTTAGGATTTTGGGACATTTTGTCCACATTGTAACATGATTATCCCTTGTGTAAAACTATAAATTGTAATGGGTTTTTCGGTAGAAGCAGTTCAACATTATGAGTGAGTGTTTTTGGTGTGATGTTCTTTGGAGTTAGTCGAGTTTTGGAAGAATTTTTGAGGTATAATTGAGGAGTGAGGCTTGCACTGCAACAAAATGGCTACGTAGGTTTGAGTGATGGTTATTGTTTCATATTTTTGTAAGTGCAGTGAACATTTGCAAGGAGATTATAAATGACTAATATAAGAATCCATATGTTGTGTACGTAGCCCAATTGGGGTGAAACACGTTAAACCCTTGTGTCGTGATGTGTTTTTGTGTTATGTTTATGACGATGATGAAAAGCTTAGTATCTAAATATGTTATTCATATATGTTTTCATATTGTCGCACATTGTAGTAACTGGTAAATGAATGAATGCCAAGTAAAGTAATGTCGCACACAAGATATAATGAATGAATATCAAAGGTTAAGTAACAGAGACTACACACATAATAGATGAATGGATAATGCATAGTATGAGTATGATGAATTCCTCACTTCCCCTTCCATTGCAGAAACTTGGTTCATGCAGCCCCTCTAGATGTCTCAGGTGAGACTTCACTTGCTTGCAAGTGATGTCGAAAGGGCCGGTGTCTAAGGGTTTTTTTGGTATGTTATCTTTGAACCTAGGGTATTCCCATTGCACACCAACACATGCATGTCCTCATTGCTTCAATAAATGTGTTTTTTTATGAGCACCTTTGTTCCTAATCATTCCTAATTGGTCAAAGTATTCATTCCTAATTGGTCAAAGTATTCATGACACTTTGTTCATGAATTTAATTGCAAGGATCTCAATCATCCTTGGCTACTAGAGGTTCTTTCCTCTATCCTTCAAGTTCCTTTCTTGCGTCATACCCTAATTGGGTATCAATGGCATACATCAACCACTCAAATTCACATGCATATCATTATGATAATAAAATATATCAGAAGGGATTTCTTACCCAATCCCTTCATACCATATGCCACACTAGTATGAAAATATTTATACCTGAATGGTTGCCAACACCTTTTCTAATATTACCTCATCAATGGTGATTCATGGGGACTCCCAAGGTCCTTCCATTAATATCTTATCAACAACCTTCTTGCATTTAACCTCCACTCGAGGCTATCCGCCATTAACAGTTGTCCTCTCTAACAACTCAATCATTTCCTACCTATAACATGCATCATCACATTCACAATCATATCAATTGTCATGTTAAATAAAATGCATGTATTTAAATAAGTAAAGCATTTTTAGATATGATCCAACATATCTATATGCACTCTATCACATGGCCCTCAATGTTTCCATGAGTGAAAACATAATAAAAATCTCTAGTTGTCTCCGTAGTCACAAATTTATCAACATTCTCATGCTAAATACATTTACATTCATTGGCATATCAGTTTCTCGAGGTAGAGAAACCTAATAGACAATAACAAAGGAGTTAATGGATTCTTCCGTTTTTCTAACTACTTTTACATAGCCTAGAACTTTCAGTCCAACTGAGTTATTTATAAGACCTCATTGCCTTTACTTATCATGGGTCAATCAAGCCCATTTATTTAAACATATTTATCAATTTTATCATTCATTTTCTAGCTTCACCTATTTTCATATCTTCTCTTTTAAAGAACACAACTCCATCTCACTATTCAAAGTTGATAGTGAGAAAAGTGTCCTCCTTTTCTCCTTCCTTGCTTATGCAATCTATCCCTCCTGGGATTTGCCTGCTCTCTTCCTTGAGCAGTTTTATCCAATTTTCATCTTTATCTTCTTGGATAATTTCAACATGCTACAACAACAATCTTCATGTTCATAATAAATTATGAACTTGTGCATTCTGTACATTTCACAGCCAGAAATCAAATTGGTCCTCATTTGTTTGCATGTCTTTTTACTCATTCATGATATTTAAAAATATAATCCATGATTCTTATATAAATAAGCTTTGCATCCATTGCCTAATTCTTAGCAGTCATTAATGCCATGGCATGTGCTCTTGAAGGAGTCTTTGCATAGTTCCTCCACAGGGAACTTCTTCAACATGCAACCCTCTTGTTGCATATCCAATACCTTATGAAATAATCTCAATATATAATCAACTTTAGCTTTATTATTTCAGAGATTTAATCAATATTCCATAAGGAATATATGCATGCATTCTTATTATGCATTTTAGATTTACGTTTAAACATGTATCTTTATATTATCAACTTGTTTTCAATATGTACCTTTATGCACTTAATTACTTGCATTAGCATGCTGTGTGTGTGTATACCACCCACACACTTTGCAACTTTATATGCATATTTATTTAAAATTTATCTAACTCGGGATTTGTTCACAATCCTTTTTGTGAAACAATCAAAGGAACAATTGAGCATTGTTTCTCCTTTCTCTTTCAACTTTCATATTAGCTCTTTCTGAGGTAGGGAGTATGCACTACTCAAGTTATTTCTCATTAAGATATTTCAGACACCTTTAATATAGGGTCAGCCATGCATCCATGATGTTTTTCAGACCTGGAAAGTATACATCTTTCCTTACTACCCTCTTACTTAGGCTGTCCTCTCATGCATTCAAGAATATATGTATGTTTACACACACACTCACATTATGAATGTGCATTTCTTGAAAATATTTATATCCTTCATATACATTTATTATATTTTTACAAAATCCTTTCTGAGGAGAAATTTCAGCCATCCACATGACTAAACTCACAGACATATCCATAATTATGTTGTATTACTTGACAACAACCAACAAGAGGTCACTCTTGTCCATTTGTTACAACAACATTTACAATTTAGGAATATAACTTGGAAATCTCAATATTACCCAAAGAAGACAAACAACCATTCTCACTTCTCTTCATGCCTTAATTTAGTTCCTTGCTAGCAGGCCTATGCAAAGGGAATCCTTTCCTAGAATCTATTCTCATTACCACTTTCCCACCAAGCCATACCTATATGGCTACCATCCATCTTCGAATGTCAATATGACCCATTGGCCATGTGGGAATGCTCCAACACTTCCTTTATCAGACCTCGTAGCAGTCTCTCATTTAATCATTACAACCCTAGTTTCATAAGGCAATATGTAGTAACTTTGTCAACATTTCATTTATGTTGTTACTTTTCTTGTTGACATCAAGTCATTATTGACCAAATCACCCATAAACAAGCCATACTTTACAACCTACCACATGTTTTTTCATGTATAGTTGCATGTTCACACATGGTTACTCACTATATATGCATTACATCATATCCACATCTTACATTTCCATGCATAATGAGTGCTCATGTCACTAGAAAAGTACACATTTGTGTATATCCATGAGCTTATAAATTGGCTCATATGTTCATGTCATTTATCCTCTTTTATGAGGTCTATCATTAGTTCAAATAATTCCTTTTTCTTTGCTTAACTAGGTTATTTTAGCAACTAGTTTCATTCTTTGCAGGTCAAATATACTGACCTTACAATTTTTCTCATTAGTCCTCTAAACTTGAGGAATTATTCATACATGGCTTAGCCTCAACAATTATAATTGTCTGGGATCCAACAACCCATCACTACAACAATCAATTCATTCATTCTTTGAACCAAAGAAACTCTTAACATGGTCTTGCCTTTTTTAGTCCTTCACATTCAAGTTCAACCATTAATGCTTATTAGTGTATTCTCACTCTTATAGGAGAAAATACCATTATATCAAGCAAAAACAGTTCTTTTGTTTCAAGAAATACCAAAACAAGATTTCAATCTGTAGTCCTTCCCCTCAAGGAACTTATGAAAATAATAAACAATATTTTAAACACATAGAGCTCTCTTTTAAACATGCTCATCTCTAGCCTTAATATAGAAGCTCTATGACTAACATCTGGCCCATCCATGCCTAGTGTTGTAGCTTTCTTTGATACCACCTGTAACACACCCAACCCTCTAAGTACCCTTTTAAGGGATAAGGTATTAATTTTTCTCCTTTCCTATACCTCCTCAAATTCATTTGAAAGGGATGCCATCATCTTTTTCTCGCTGAGAGCTTTTCAATGACTGTAAATTTGTTCAAAACAGATATTTATATCACAAGTTATGGCCCTTTGAATTTTTTGTGTTTTCAGTGGCCAAAGGCCTTTGTACTTCCACATGGCCTCCACATCACCTATATCATATGACGTGGGCTGACAGGTCATAACTCATTACATTTAGCGTAAACGTGTTTTCAAGTGTGGCACTTGTAACCTATTCCACCGGGCATTGGCTTGTTTATGTCGACTAATGTCATCTCAGGACATCGACCATTGGGATGTAGACCCTTTTCCATGCTCAATACCGATTTACACATCCTCCCGAGATTCATTGTCACCTGCGGTTGACACCTGTGCACCGGTCGTCGGACCGCGGGACCTCGAAATCTAGGATCTCAATGTTTCTAGATGTTAGAAAGTTAGTTGTCATTGATGTCAACTCTAGAAGCATTGATTTCAACCCTATTCAACCCTAGAAGAAGACTTGAAAATATGGCTAAGTGGTTAAGTGGTTGAGAAGCCCTAGAGGTATGTTCATGAAGCCCAAAGTTGTTTGAGGAATAAGGACATGAAGGATAGTGTAAATGCATGTAACACACTCATAGATGGATAGTCATTGTCGTGTCATTTTCAATGGTAGGTAGTACATCACGTGGTTCCTCACAATTGAGGAGTTATGACTTAATGAATTTGGAAGCCTCAAAGAATGGTTAAGAAGCCCCTAAAACAATTACAAGTCATTAACTAAAGGGTAAAGTGGTTGTAACAAAAATCCCTAAAGTTAAGGAGAGAAGTTACTTTGAAAAATTATAAATACACCTTAAGAAGTCTCTCATAAGTAGATTCACATACACAAGTCTATTGAATATCTTCTAGGTGAATAAGTGATATGGTTTATCTTTTCATAGCATATATGAGGTAGGAAAACTCTGAAGGAGCGAAGTGTACAAATGTGACTGAACTATATTTCTGAGGTTATTTGTGGGTCATAGCTTAGGAAGGCATGGATGTACGCATGTCACAATGTAGAAAAGTGCGGATAGGTTATATGTGGGTTTACAGTGGGAAAATAAAGGATTACGTGATTCATAGAAGAACAAAGTGTGGATATCCACAGGTTGATAGTGTACACATCGCAGATTTGTGAAAAAGTTTTTAGGAGGATGCTAGTACTAGGTTGTCGAAGCTAAGAAAGAGCTACATGTCTGTAATATTGTGTATCATGTCTTCTACATGAATAAAGGTATGTTTTAGATGTGTTTTGAGGGTTGTTTCTTGATACATTCTTGAGGCATGGTTTGGATATTTGGGAATATTCTTTGAGGTACACCTTAGTGATGTTATGGTACATTGATTAGAAGCATATCTTGGCTATCTTGGTATCTGGTTTGGTATATGTCATGGTGATTTTATCACATGCTTGAGGCACTTCATTGATGATATCTTATGGTACATGGTGTATGGAATGATTGAGACATGTCATGAGTGATATGGTATATGGTTGAGGAACATCTCATAGTACATGGTTTATGACATATCTCTTGGTTTGAGGAGCATCTTGGATACTAGGAACATTGTTCGAGATATAATTTGATATATGTATGAGGAATTCCTTGATGATATTGACACATGTTGAGACACATGGTTGATGCATGATATGGTACATGTTTTGGTACATGGTTTATGCATGCTATGGTACATGTTTTGGTACATTATATGGTATAGGTTTTGGTATATGTTTGATGCATGATATGGTATAGGTTGATCAGTGGAAAATTGACAGTGATAGTGAAAGTGACGGGTTGATGTGATAGTGATAGTGACAGGTTGATGCGATAATGACAGTGATAGGTTGATTATTTAGTTGCAATGATAGTATCAATAGTAGTGACAGGTTGAGTCTACACTTATATTTCAGGGTGGCAGGATAGGGAGAGGAAAGGAGGTTGTAGCCTCCTTCCAGTTGGTTCCAGATAACACAGGGAGTTGGATCTTCCTTCAAGTCGGAGCCTATAAATAATGGGGTCGTAGCCTCCTTCTAGTTGGAGCCAAATAACACAGGGAGTTGGAGCTTCCTTCAGGTTGGAGCCTGTAAACTAGGGGGTTGGAGCCTCCTTCTAGTTGCAACTGGAGAATTCAGGGAGGTGTAGCTTCCTTCGGGTTGAATCCTATAAATATGGGGTTGGAGCCTCCCAGTTGGTGACGGAGAATTGGGAAGTTGGTGCTTCCTATGAATGCAATCTTGATATATATAAGAAAACATTCCATGGTTTTATCCCATTTGAGTTTCCATGCAAATTTTGGTGTATTGTGTATTTGATGTGATATTGTTGAATGGTACTACTTATGGTTATATGCTCATAATATATTGAATGCAATCATAAATGATATATTGCTAATAAATTTGAAGTTTATATATTGTGATTAAAAGTGGTAAAAAGTGTTGATATTGATTCAACCCCCTATCAATATTCCAATAATTGGTATCAAAGTCAGGTTCCTTCAGAGACAGTCTAACCACTATAAGGTTTATCATGGATTACACTAATAATGGAGCCTCAATGTTTGATGGCCAGAATGGTCAGAGCTATGAGATATGGAGAAACATGATGAAAGCATTTATAGGAGCACATGTGATCCAGATTATTTTCGGCACGAAATGAGAGCGGAGATATAACACATAAATATACAGATATATTGAAAGAGAAACAATAATATGACAAAGATATATCAGAAATTAAACCAGAGGAAAATATATACAGTAATACACAATTTCTATTAATGTGCGAAATGTATAGAACTATACAAATACATAGTGAAAGACTCACTAGAATGGTGGTAGCTTATCTATGAGAAGAGATGTGACAACTACTCACATTCGCAAGAAGATGATTTTACAATGAGGCTCCAAAGACCTTTTTATCATAAAGAAAATCCGAAACCCTAACCCCAGAAGATGAAAATCCAACAGTTTTGTGGACCCCGTTTTGGGTAGTTTGGTGTATCAACTTCCCAGGGGTGTAACTTTGGCATATGATCTCTGTTTGGGGCACACGATAGCTCGTTAGAAAGGTATCGTTGAGGAGATTCACTTTTGGGGCTCAATCTGAGACTTTGGAAATAATTGAGAAGCTATATTCGAAAAAAACTTCGTTTAGGCCCTCAAAATGGCCGTGGAAGTTAAAAACTGCTAAAAATAGTAAATTACCAAAATTGCCAGAAAACTGTTTTGACCCAGTTGGAAAAGGTGGGTGGCCACCAATATACACCTGGATCAATCCTCCCTCCTTAGGAATAAATGGTCTCCATTTCATTGAGTGCCTAGGGGAGAGGGAAAAGTGTTTGTTGAATCTACATCTTGATGAATTGCTTGCCTTGTTGGAGAAGTTGTGTTGCTTAGCTTATTGAAGGTTGTCACGAACCTATTGTTGGAAGGGTTGGAAATTTTTAACCAGTCTGGCTACATGAGATTCCTATGTGTAGAATGAATTGTTACACTTTGCTGCAATCTTTTCGACCTTCTTCTGTTGGATGGAAGGTACTTGTGTCGAGGTTGTAGTGGTTGCAATATCCTCTTGTTCACATTTTGAATAGATTGTGAAGAAGCCGAATTTTGTAGTATGAGATACTACCTTGTGACATTGTTTAGGTGGGAAAATAGTTGGAACTACCTCTGGTATCATGTAGAGATGACCCCCCAAAGTAACAATGAAACTACAGGGTCGAGACTCATAGATAGTATGGCGCTTCCACATATATGGTTGGATCGAGAGAACATCATAGACATCCAATGGGGCAACATCACATAATACCTCATCCTTTAAGGGTTGAATTTCATATGGTAATCGACACTGCTGGCTGACATGAAGATCTTGTCCCTGACAAAGCCACCCGATGTGGTATGGTTGCGGGTGTGGTGTTGTCGACAATCCCAACTATTTGATGACTTCTGCTGACATGAGGTTCTTCTGGCTTCCACTATCAACAATAAAATGCAGTGGGGTCCCCTTAACCCACATTTGTGAATGAAAAAAACGCTCCCCATCTTCTGTATCTGTTGGTTCTTATGGATGAATTGTTGCGGTCGTGACAATAGCAGTGGGGTTTGCGTCGATAATATGTCTTTTACCAGTATTTTTAGAATCATATTATGAATCAGGGTTCGGCTCCTTGTCTTTGATCTCGGCCACCAATGACTATTTTGAGTGACATTCATCGGTGTATTGCCAGGGGCTTTTGTGGAAATCACACCATTTTTTGGTGTCCTTCTTTATCTTCCCATGACCCTTCTTTTCCTGTGGCTTGGACTGGTTTTTGGGAGACTGTTTGTTAGGGTCATCTTTATCATACTTTGGTTGTTGCGGATTTGCATACCCAAACTCCCATTTGTGTTGGTGCTTAAATTTATGCTCTATGTTAACAACATATCTATAAGCAACACCGAGTGATGAGATGTCTAGAAAATCCATTTCAGTTTGGATGTATCTGTGTAGAACCCCACGGTATTTTAGAACCAAATGTCATTCAGAGTCTTTCATACCCATCTTGGTGCGCAAGTTATGGAAGGTATTGGTGAAATTTGAAAATGCTTGGCCCCTCTCTTGCCGCAGTGTGGTCCATCTCATATAATGGTCCTCATAGTTGCCAACATTGTAATACTATTCCTTTACCGTGTCCACAAAAAAATACCAAGTGAGATCGACCCCATATATTCCAGAATCTTCTATGGAACTTTTCTCCCAGTAATTTTCCCACCAATGTTTGACATGGGGGAGAGATTTAAGGAGCGCAAAGGTGATATTTTCCCTGCCGGAAAAATGGTGAATAGAGAAATAACCTTCTAGCAGATTTAACCTTTTGTCTAAGGCATTTGCATCTATCTGAACTTCAAATATGGGAATATCAAAATTAACCTGTACCTTGAAAGGAGAGGTGTTTCCAAAGTGGTTGTTTGATGAAGATGTGCATGTTTCTATCGGAAAGCGTTGAAGGATGTGGGAAAAATTATCCATCATTTTGTTCCTCTGTCACGTGAGAGCTTTCTCAAGCAAACAATTGATAGAATCATCTGCTCCATCATTTTTATTTTCTTCCGCCATGGAGGGTTTATTAGGCGTGCGAGAGAGATTGTCTTCAAGAGATACAAGCTCAACACCCAACTTTATATACTCAGACCTCTTCTGGGACATGCACTGAAAAACGATTAAGAGCAGCCTGCTCTGATACCACTAATCCAGATTATTTTCAGCACGAAATGAGAGAGGAGATATAAAACAAAAATATACAGAGATATTGAAAGAGAAACAATAATATGACAGAGATATATTTGAAATATAACCAGCGACAAAGATATACAGTAATACACAATTTCTATTAATGTGTGAAATGTACATAACTGTAAAAATACAGAGTGAAAGACTCGCTAGAATGGTGGAAGCTTATCTCTGAGAAGAGATGTGACGGATACTCACATTCACAAGAATATTATTTTACAATGAGGCTCCAAAGGAATTTTTATCATAAATAAAATCCAAAACCCTACCCCGGAAGATGAAAATCCAACAGTTTTGTGGACCCCGTTTTGGGTAGTTTGGTGTATCAACTTCACGGGGGGTGTAACATTGGCATATGATCTTCATTTGGGGTGTACGATAGCTCGTTGGAAAGGTATCGTCAAGGAGATTCATTTTGAGGGATCAATCAGAGCCTTTGGATATAATTGGGAAGCTTGATCCCAAAAAACCTTCATTTAGGCCCTCAAAATGGCCCCGAAAGTTAAAAACTGTTAAAAATAGTAAATTACCAAAATTGCCAAAAAATTGTTTTGAGCTAGTTGGAAAAGGTGGGTGGCCACCGATATCCACCTGGATCAACAGGGTTATGATGTTTGGTAATCAGTTGTTACATGATACACCAGTTCAAAGAAACCGAAAAATGTCATCAAGAAGGAATTAAAAAGAAACAAAAAAATAGCAATGGATTTCATCATGGAAACATTACCTGATCCTGTGAAAGACAAAGTGGGGCAATGTTCATCAACCAAAGAAATTTGGGATAACATACATAATCTATACTTTAAATAATCCCATTCTATCACAAATTCAGAGTATGTTAATCATAATAAAGAAGATGTTGAAGAAGAACAAGAAGAAATATTATCATCATGTCAGACAGATTCAGAAGAAGAAGATTGCGAAGAAAACGTAATGGACTTTGAGACAACACTAATAAGTTCTTTAAGTGAGATAAATAAAGAAAGAAGGGAAAAATAGTTCCTCAAGGAAGAATTAATCAAGCTAAAGGAAAGTTCTGCAGAAGTCGGGAAGGTTGTCATGAATCGAAAAGCTCAGTTGAACGAAGCCAAATTGATTGAAGAAAATATCAAGGATTAGTTGAAAGAGAAACAATGTTTGGAAGCCAAAATAGTATCACAAATAAAGGAAGTAGAGAAGAGAGAATAAATTTTGACAAGTCATCTTAAGGAAAGATCTTACGACTTAAAAAATCTTGAAGCAGAATTTAGTCAACAAGAAAGAAGACTTGAAGAAGAAATCATCACCTTCAAAAACCAACTTGAAGAAGCAAAGAGAACGAAAGAAGTCATAAATATCCAGATGATGAAGAGAGAAGAATATTGTGAGAATATTGAAGAAGAACTTGTCAAGATCAACTAGAACATTGAAGAAAGATGCAATTCCATACCACCAATAAAGAAAGTTGAAGATAAATGTTATAGGTTACTAGAAAGAAAGAATGAAGAGAAGGCTAATATTTATGCAGAAGTCATTAGAGGCTCTACCAAGAAGGAATTATGCGAGACCTCAAAGAATAACATTCCAGAAATGAAGAAGATTCAAGAAGAAGATTACATAAGAGATGTATATAAAAGAAGACCCTCCACTTTAAGGTATCAAAGAAGCTTCAATCATTGTGAAGGAAACAATAGAATAAAAGATCGTGATCAACCAAGACATGAATTCAGAAGGACTACATCACAAATAAGATCATTCACTCCCAAGTATCAAAGTTTCTTTTATGGTTATTGTTTTATTTGTAATAAATTTGGACATAATGCTCTAGATTACAGAGCCTATGGAAGAAATGGTCAAGCAAGATGGATACCTCCATGAAAGAAAACTCTGAGATCATATGCAAGAAAGTTTGGAAAAGAAAGAAAGAACAGATGAATTAAGAATAGGTAAAGGAAGAGAAGGTGAATGAAGAACTCCCAAAAATCATACTCTTAGGATTTGCAGTAGTGCGAGATCACGATGAATCCAAAAGAAAAGGGAAAGATGTAAGAATTAAAGAAGATGATGAAGAGGAACATGTCAGAATTCAGATGATATAAAATGAAGATTACTCCACATTAGGGAGGCTTTGTCCACCTTTCTGAGCCATCATTAGGGAGGCTTTGTCCACCTTTCTGAGCCATTTGGCCCGGAGACTCCCAACAATGTAAATATTTAAGAGGGGGGGGGGGATTCTAAGAAACATATCTATAGATCAAAGAAATATCTTTCGAGTAGTTTGAAGTGTTTTCATATGTTGGGAATAAAATATTAAAGTGGTTTGATGACATAAATGGAGAATATGTTGTGACAGTTTGATTAGTTGAGGAGTAGCTTTCAGAACACATTCACATGTAGGTATTAGCTTATAGTATGAAGTATATCATTGACACACTTCCCAGGAAGAGGTTCATGATTGTATAGAGGATTCCACGTATGTATTCAGGCATGGATATATTTAGTGCATATTGTTCCATAAATGTAAAGTTTGTTTTATAGATTGAGAAGACAGTTTGAGAAGCAAGAATATGCAATGATCAGTTACAACAAAGTCAAAGAAGTCTTCAAAAGAGTAAAGTGACAGATGAGTCAACATTGTGTGTAGTTGTGTAGCAGAGTCATGGATAGTTGTTATGAAATATGGACAAAGATGGATTCACGAGATCTTTGGCAGGTCTAGACAGATATATCAAAGTGGATGAAAGCATATTGACAAATGTAATTACTTAGTCATAGAAAGGAAAGTAGTGAAAAGAACAACAAAATAGGTGAAGAGAAATCATCAACAGAATCCATACAGTCAAAGGGAAATTGTTGAAAAGTATGGTCATTGATTTCTCAGAAGTGAACATGAAAATCTATGAAGATATGAATTTAAGTAAATTTGAATGATTTTTATATATGTCAGAGAATTACAAGAGGAAGCACCAATGGACAAGAATATTCGGAAGAAAGGAAAAAAATCATGTACATGAAGCCCCACATTAATCTACATGGAATCTTTCAAAAGAAGACAAGGGGAGATAAATTTTCAAAATAAAGTACCCTTATGTAAAAGGGGAAGAGAAAGAATAAAAGAAAAAGAGAAATAAATATAAGAAACATGAACACATGGGGAGACAAATTGACAGGAGGAGTTACCCTTTTCTCCCATGATGTCAAAGGGGGATAAAAATAAATATTAGAAGAGAAAGATCAGAGGCATGAAGACAAGGGGAACATCCCCAAAGAGAGTTACCCTTTTCCATTGATGTCAAAGGGGGAGAGAAACATGAGGAGATTGGTCACAGGTGGAGTATGGGTGTTGCCATCAATTCCAAAGGGTGAGATTGTTGGAAATTTATTTTTCATTGATGTCAACTCTATATGAAATCCAGAAGCATTAATTCCAACCCTAGAAGAAGCCCTAGAAAAATGGCTAAGTGGTTGAGAATCCCTAGAGGTATGGTCATGAAGATCGAAGTTGTTTGAGGAATAAGGACATGAGGACATTGTAAATGGTTGAGGAGATATTCCTTCATGAAGTTGGAATCCCCAAAGAATGGTTAAGAAGACCCTAAAATAGTTACAAGTCATTATTTAAAGGGTAAAGTTGTTGTAACAAGAATCCCTAAAGTTAAGGAGAGAAGTTACTTTGAAAAAATATAAATACACCTCATGGAGTCTCTCAATAGTAGATTCACATACACAAGTCTATTGAATATCTTCTAAGTGAATAAGTGATATGGTTTATCTTTTCATAGCATATATGAGGTAAGGAAAATATAAAGGAGCAAAGTGTACGGATTTGACTGAGCTATCTTTTTGAGTTTATCCGTGGGTCACAAGTCAGCAAGGCATTGATGTACGTGAGTCACAGTGTAGCAAAGAGATGATAGGTTATCCATGGGTTGAGAATGGGAAAGGCGTAGATGTACGTGGGTCGTAGAAGAACAAAGCGCAGATATCTATGGGTTGATAGTGTACATGTCGTAGATCTGTGATTTTTTTTTTATGAGGATGCTAGTACCAGGTTGTTGAGGTTGAGAAAGAGCTACAAGTATGTAATCTTGTGTATCAGGTCTATTACAAGTATGTAATCTTGTGTATCAGGTCTGTTACAAGTATGTAATCTTGTGTATCAGGTCTGTTATATGATTAAATGTATGTTTTACACGTGTTTTGAGGGTTGTGTCTTAATACATGCTTGAGGCATGGTTTGAATATTTGGGCATATGCTTTGAGGTACACCTTGGTGATGTTCTGGTACATTGATTAGAAACATATCTTGGCTATCTTGGTATCTGGTTTGCTATATGTGATGGTGATGATATCACATGCTTGAGGCACTTCATTGATGATATCTTATGGTACATGGTGTATGGAATGATTGAGACATGTCATGAGTGATATGGTATATGGTTGAGGCACATCTCATGGTACATGGTTTATGACATATCTCTTGGTTTGAGGAGCATATTTGATATTGGGCACATTGTTTGAGATATACTTTGGTATATGTATGAGGAATTCCTTGATGATGTTGATGGATGTTGAGACACATGGTTGATGCATGATATGGTACAGGTTTTGGTACATGGTTGATGCATGGTATGGTATAGGTTTTGGTGCATGGTATGGTACATGTTTTGGTAGATGATATGGTACAGGTTTTGGTACATGGTTGATGCATGATATGGTATAATTTGATCAGTGACAAATTAACAGTGGCATGCTGATGTGACACTGAAAGTGATAGGTTGATGTGACAGTGACAATGACAGGTTGATGAGACAGTGGCAATTACAATATCAACAGTAGTGACAGGTTGAGTCTACACTTATATTTCAGGGTGACAGGACAGGGTAAGGAAAGAGGGTTGTAGCCTCCTTATGGTTGGTGTCGAAGAACACAGGGATTTGGATATTCCTTTATCTTGGAGACTATAAATCAGGGGGTTGTATCCTCCTTCTGTATGAATTCAAAGAATACATGGAGTTGGAGCTTCCTTTAGGTTGAAGCCTGTAAACTAGGGGTTGGAGCTTCCTTCTAGTTGTAGTTGGAGAATTCAGGGAGTTGTAGCTTCCATCAGGTTGGAGCCTATAATTAGGGGTTTGGAGCCTCTTTCCAGTTGGTGTTGGATAATTGGAAAGTTGGTGCTTCCTATGAATGTAATCTTGATATATATAAGAAAGCATTCCATGGTTTTCTCCCATTTGGGTTTCCATGTAAATTCTGGTGTACTATGTATTTGATGTGATATTGTTGAATGGTATTGCTTATGGTTATATGCTCATGATATATTGAATGAAATCATAAATGATATACTACTGATAAAGTTGAAGTTTATATATTGTGATTAAAAGTGGTAAAAAGTGCCCATACTGATTCACCCCCCTTCTTAGTATTCCAACACAGGACCCCGACCCTTTTCACTATTCGTATAGTCCAAAAGGATCGATTCGAGATGAGATGGAACCTTGCACACATGACCTTATACTATATTTCCACCTATCTTATCCATGGCAGGACACATGGAAACCATAAACTTATGACACATGGGACTCATTTTCTCATGGACCACCTTCCCATTACGCCAATTTCAGCTTGACATGTGGTGCAATCACCACATGACACATGGATATCCCATGTGAACTGACATGGTGTACACATCATCATTGTACCCAGAGTTCACCTAATAGAATGCTGACACATGTTCGTTCCTTATTTTTTGAATGGCGTCATCTGACGTCATCTCAGATCTTTCAGGCATCAACCATCGACCATTTTTGTAAGGTTTATTTCCCAAAATCTCCTGATGGCCAAGATCCAAGATACAATTTCCATCCTGGGGAACGTGGCCCTATCTGGTCATGCCACCTGACATGACACATGGCATCCATACCACTTGATACATGGAAACCTTTTTCCACCTGGACCTTCGTCCAAAAATACCAATTTGACACATGGCATCACTCACGTCACGACACATGGCCCCACCAAGTCATCATGGGCATAAGACCTTGACCCCTTACTGACCTCATGTGGACTAAAAATACCTGTGGTCTGTTGTGTGGGGATTAATCAAGTTAATCCCTTAGTTAAGTAAGGTAATCCCATGATTAAGGGATGATTAACTATATTAAATCTTGGGATCACAATTCTATGTGATTTATGGCTAAGATCCCTCCCACTTAGATCTGATGGCTATCAAAGCTCCTCTCATATCTATGGTGTGGTAGTGGCTTAAGGGATAAGATGATGGAGGCTGAGTCATCGATCCATAGATCGACAGTTCTCGTCTTGACGGACCTCGACCTTCGACGAGACTTGCATATTGGGGAATTTTTTACGCCCCGAGGGTCCGATGCCGAGATACGTCATGCTAACGTGATAATCCTCTCACAAGATGCAAGGTTCCAACATGCTCCAAGTTCTATGGTGTTCCATGGTAAGAGTTGGGGTTTAGTTAAAGGGGAATCAATGGTCCAAATTTAATCTTTGATCAATATCAACGACGGGGTTTGTCCATCACATAGGATTTGAGGAGGACATGTGTCACCACTAGGTAATCGAAGGCACTGGATTGCAGTTCTTTACCGATATCCTACACACTAAAAATTCCTACGGTTCATTTTCTGAGGATTATGAGATGATTAAGGACTATTAATCACGAGGTTACGACCTCTATCCTTCACCATGAGATCTATGACCTAGATCTACTAGCTCTTGAGATATTACAACTAAGATTTCAAGGTGCTCTTCCAAAGGCTTAAGCCCAATAGGGGCTCACACTTGACCTGCCATCCACTCACAAGTTGACATGTATTGCCCTATGCCATGCTGGTTGGTAGGTTGGTAGTGACACGTCAAGTTTTCATCATCCTTACATTTCCTCTCTCATGCTTACGCTTATAACTAAAGGCATGGAACTAGGGGCTACAACCCTGGTCCCCGGACATCGGTGTACTGAGACTTCCAAAATATTTATACTTAGAAGTCTTATGGGGTCCGATGCTCCGATTTTCGAGGTCACAAAACTCCCTCCTGATCTTGGTTAAGAAACTTCAATGACTGAGATCACCTGATGCTCATATATGATGGTTGAGATTCAATCACCGATTTTTGTACGGATTTTTTAGACTAGACTTATCCTGTCTTTGGACGGTTGGGTTCGACCCTCTTCATTATATTGATGACTATTGTAACTTGTTGGTTTACGTAGGGAAACTTCCAACGAGTGGATATCTCCTCTTTAGACAGTGAAGATCGATCCTTGTCCTAAGATAGACAATTACCATATATGAGTCATACTTTGTGAATATCTCGAACAACTCTCATGCTCATGTCATAGGACATGAGGTTCCACTATCCACCAACCTGATCCCACCACCAGAAACTGTACCAGAAAGGGTGGAGACTAATAAGAAATCCCTTTGAATCCTATCTGCAACCTCATCTACCTCTTTTGCGGATGATTGTTGCTTCCTCCCCCCTTTCTTCCATTTTGGACACCGTGAAGCATAATGACCATACTCATAACAAGCAAAACATTTGACCTTGATAAGGTCCTTATTTTTCCTCGTATCTATAGATGCTTCTCTCTATGGAGAATCTTCTTTTCTCCCCTTCCTAATATGAGCAACTAGAGCATCGTTCTCATCATTGTTTCCTTTCTACTTTCCATTCCTGGACTCTATCCCAACCTCCTCCTAGATGTAATTGGTCCACAGTCTATAAAAAAATTGACAACTTCTCTCATGCACAGATCCCATGAACAAATGGTTCCCAAGAATCATGAAGACCATTCAATGCCACATTCACCAACTTTGTGTCATCAACTTCCTCACCAATGGCTGTAAGCTGATCACAAATCTGAGTGATCCTCATGAGGTAGCTAACAATGGTGTATGAAATGGACATATAAACTGCTCTGAGTTGGTGCCTCAAAATAAAATTCTGATTTGTATTATCACTTTGGTACAATCCTACCAAAGCATCAAACATCTCCTTTGATGTATTCTTCTCAGAAACATGAAGAATTAGGTGATCCTTCACGGAATCCAACAACACCCGTTTGGCCTTCACTTCCTTCTTCCTATGGGATTCCAATTCTCGTGGATCATTAGGAATTGGAACCATCATCTCAACATACTCTTTGAAATCATTCCCCCCCAAGAAAAGAAGAATCATGTCCTTCCAAGACAGGAAATTTGTTTATTCTTCCAACCTGTCCTCAACTCTAAGAGTCTTCACCATTATGACCTACCCAGAAAAAAAACAAAATTCTGTGGTAACATGTATCTCAAGACATGATCCTTCTCTCTCTTCAAAGCCTCTACTATGATACCATGTCAATTTTAAAGCATCTAATTTCATATCTGAAAATTACTTCCAAGTGACCCAAACAATAAACCTTAGGGTTGTTATCACTAAATAATTTTACACTGAAATTATGACAGAAAATTATAGCAGAAACATAAATATCAGAGAGTAACCATCTATGCACAAGAGACACACGTTTTTGTTCTCTAAACCTTTCAAAATTCATAATTTTTTAGGGAAAAACCAACCCTCTCAGCAAAGAGCAAAATCCAGCAAATATGAGAACAAAAATCAATCCTCTCAGAAAATTACAAATCAACAAATTTCCTGGAAAATTTCCACTTATAGATCTGCTTCAAACCATGTTGTATGGCTTGATGATGTCATCCTGTATGACTTATAACATCACCTTGTACGGTCTACTAAACTGCATAGAAACCCTCACATGTGCGACTTGTCTATTGTTGTAGGATTGTCATGTGTGTGGTCTGATCTCTCACATGTACGACCTGATCTTTACTATTTTCTCCTACACGTGCGGCTGTACGGCTTGTTCACACGTGAAACATGTACCTTCCTCTCACATGTGTGGTTGTATTTCTCTCTCCTATCACATGTATAATATCACACGTGTGACCTTCCTCCTTTGTCAAAAATAGAAAACATAAAGTCCAAGAAACCCTAAGCCAGATTTGCCAAAGTGCAAAATTTTCTTGCTGAAATTTTCACCCCAATCTCCTTAGCACAAGTTCTCACTCACTTATGTTAACTCCATAATCTCACAATGAGATGTCCTTCACATTGCCTCTCCTTTTATAGTAGTCTTAAGTGAGTTTAGAATCCCTTAACTTACTTTAAGGATCCCTTCACTAAACCTAACATTAAATTAGAATTGTTTATTCACACATGTGGGTGTGAAGCTCCAACACAAGATCCCAACACCAATTCCAAGCCCCAACTCTAATCCAAAAGGGTTTTCACCAAAACGAAAATGCAATGTGGGTGTCAATGAATATTCTCACATGCCTGACACCAAGGCCAATGTGAGAATACTTGCTTGAAGCTACAAAACATCAACAAATAAAATATGTTAGATGATATGCATTTAACTCTTAATCACTCTAGGCATGAAACAATTCGTTAAGGATATTTGGAGAGGAACCCCTTCAACCACATATTCTTGAGGCTTTGAGAAGGAAAGATATCCTATGCTCCCTAACCAAAGTCACTAAGTAGAAAGTTATAAGTGTAGAGGCTAGAAGAATATGAAATGAAATATATTTTATAGAAAAGGAAAGACATTCTCAACTGTCCAAAGAGATCAATGGTATTTAATTTGATCTTGGAATGGAATTAGGTCATAAATAGAAGGGAAAGGAGGTAATGTAGGGAAAACACCTATGTGCATATACTTTATAAGACCCTGAAGGAGGGTTGCATCATTAGGAAATGGGGTAGATATGGAAGACTACAATTGTTAAGGTGTGTAGATGGGTCTCATACCCATGGAATTTATGTATCAAGGTTTAGTAGAGAAAAAGGCTTCTTAGGATTAGCAGGAGAGATCCCACAGTCTAGGCATATTAAGGAAAGGGAAGGAAATAATATGTCCTTTAGTAGAGATAATTATTTGCATATCTTCATCAAATAAGGTATTTGAAGGGGAGAATTGCACTATACAAATTACAAACAAGAAATATCATCTCAAATAAAGTAAGAGAAACAAGGTAAACAATTCTTTGAAGTAGGAGGGGGTGGACTAGAAATCAATTTCAAACTTTCCATACAAAAAGTTTAGGGGAGAAAATAAAATATTCAAATAGAAAAAAAACAAGATGAAGTAGAAGTCAATAGGGGAAGAAAAAAACCATTAAAGAGGCCCTTATAGGATGGATTGTCTCATAGAAGAAGAATATATGATCTTCTTATCACTCAACATAAGGGATTTTGGGGAACTCTTGAAACGAAAGGCCCCTGAAGGAATGGTTTAGAGGTATAACTGATGTGGTGTTCATTCAGAGGATTATGTAAAGCAGTGATGATTTTATAGGTTCTATAAGATCCATACTTCAAGGATGTGAGTTCATTATAACCAATGCTAGAGAAAGGTCTAATGGATTTGATGATTTTATAGGTTCTATAAGATCCGTACTTCAAGGATGTGAGTTCATTTTAACCAATGCTAGAGAAAGGTCTAAGGGATTTGATGATTTTATAGGTCTATAAGATCCATACTTCAAGGATGTGAGTTCATTGTAACCAATGATAGAGACAGGTCTAAGGGATTTGCAATAGGCTAGAAGGAGAGATGTAAGCTAAAAAATCATTTTCCCCTAGATTCCACCATCATTTGCACGTTATTGGTGATGGAGATGAATAGAGATATAAATTTGGTCACATTTAATGGTCTTTTCCACAATGAAAAGGACATTTGGTTCAATTTTTGAATGATGCTTATATCTTTGAACAAATTGTTGGGGGGTGAGGACTTAAATCTTTTGCTAAAAATAAGTTAGGTTTGGGCTGAAGAATGCATACCTGATGCTTATGTAGGGTTTTTTCAACACCTTTGAAGAGAAAAGGTTGGAGGCTATAAAATCGATAGACCCAAAGCTTGCATGGAGACATACGAGATCAAGAAGCGTTGTTGTAGCAAAGAGGATGGATATATACCTTGTCTTAGATAATAGTTAGATAGAATTATGAAGGCTTGGGACATAGATAGGAGTAGAGGGATTAATAATAATTTTCCATCCTTCTTCAAGTGGAACTCGATGCAAAAAACCCATTTCCCTTTAATTTTAATGTGTTTTAACTCAAAAGTGATTATATCATAGATATGATTCCTCAAGAGTATTGGAGGCCCTATGATCAAAATTTAGGAAGCCACGCCATGGTGGATTTCTAGTACAATTAAAAAAGGATAAAAAAATTGACAAAAGCCTAAGTAAAAATCCAAAACAACTTGAACAAATTAAACCTGATAGAGATGGAAGACAAACTAAAGTCCATGTATGAGGAGATTAAGAGGAAATTAATAGCAAGGTTGTTTCTAGCATGAAAAATGTGGAAAATATAGAAAGATACATAGTATATTGTTAGCATGGGAGGAAGCTTATTGGAGGTAGGAGAGTAAGGCTTATGGGTTAAAGGAGTGTGATGAAAACAATAAATGTTTCACAGATATGCCCAGGGAAGGAAGGAACTCAACATTATTTGATAGGTGCAAGACAAGCATGGTAATATTTACACAAGATTTGATGGCATGAGGTCACCTACTTGAGTGATTATTTTTGTATAATCTGAGTGCCCCAATAATTTTTCAGCGTGCTGAATCCATTTCTACATTAAAAACTAGATTTTAAACAACAAAAAATAGTGATTTCTTGCAAATTTATGTTGCATGATTCCAACGAAAAAACCCATTTCGTAGAATAATTAGACAACGCCCCATAAAAATATAAGATGATGCAGAGTGAACTACTTCATATTACTATCATAAATAGTAGAAATCAGTACCATAAATTATAAGATGGTGGTAATTAGTACCATAAAATATAAGATAAACATGAGATGGAGAGTGGCCTCACATGAAAAGGAAAAGGCATGTGGTGTAAGTTTGCACCACTCACTTTAAAGGTGTTGATTGTTAGATGGTGTAAAGTAAAACGCATATATTGTGTGGTGTTGTTGGTATAGGTACAAGTTTTTATTTATCTTTATTATTTAGATGGATACAAAGTTGGTGTATATTTAAAATAAATAAAAATATTTAAAATAAAGAAATTATATAAGTTTTATAAATTTCATTAGAATGGATTAAGTTTGAATATAGCATGTAAATGTGTCAGTGTTATGATGAAACATTTATTTTAAATGTAACATAGTATTTAATAAAGTTAATTATAATTAAATTTGTCTAAATTTATCTTAACTTTGAATAGATCAAGCATAGAGAGGGAGCAAATATCTGGAAGTGTAAATTTTTTTTAGAGTGTAAAACTTGAGGAAATTTTTGTACCTCAAGGATTTGATCCCTCTTGGTGCTTGATATATTTGAAGTTAAGATGAATCTAGGTTGGTTCTAGTGGTGGGTAACCATGCCAATTTTTTTATGATGATCATTATGTATATGTATATGTTTTATATGAATTTGTTCCTTTGAAATTTACTAAGTATGATCTATAATCTAGACAAGACTATTAAGAAGGTGACTACAAAAGATACATGTTGAAAAGGTGAATAGTAATAAAGTAAAAATGTTCAATGAAGAAGAAGGTAAATGGAAATAAAGTAATTGGGTAGATATAATAAATAACATATAGATTACAGAGTCATCTTCTCAATCTTTCGTCTTCAACTTTTCTTATAGCCACACCTATTAGGTCTCCCATATTTTCATATCGATCATATGATAAAGGAACTTGAAATTGAAAACCATTCAAACCATTAACTTGGGATATTTCAATAAAGACTAGACCCTACCTCTCTCTAATTCCAACATTAATATTTTATTTTTCCAACATCTATCAAAATTCATGAATCCTCAAGAAGTATCCCACCCATGAAACAAGCAAAAGGTGGCCAACATAAAAAATACTCATATAGATTGACGAAATTTCATCCAATGATAAATCTAACACATAGGGGTGTACTTGAGATTCTAGGACACTTCCCTAACCTGTGGGTTTCGACTTGATGAATGTGGAATTTTAAGTTCATGCAACCTTTTGCTTTCAACTTGTACCTACCCAACCCCAACAAAATATGGAAAGTGGGACTTCTATGACCTCCTTACAATTTTAACATCTACTAAGTGCATGTGTTAGAGTTGTCTCTCTCCTTGGATCAATGTACTCAATAATATCCTGAAAACGGAAGCTATCCGCAGCTCAAGTTATTCCTCCTCTAATATCACTTGACATAGTGACCCACTACATCTTAGATTGTACAATGAAAGGAACAACAAAAATATGGTATCCATTTAACAACCGTAATTTAAAATTGTTTCATGCACTACCAAACAATGCCATGGAATCTTATTTCACTATTAGAAATCATAATCTAAGCACATTGGAAAATAGTGATAGAAACAACATGACATTATTATGGATATTCGATAGGGACCATTTCAAAATCAATTCACAAGATTGAAGCCATTATTTTGTTTATCTCTTATAACTCACTTTGTAGATTTATCGACAACTCTTTACAATTTCACATCTACCCAATTCATGTGTTGGAGTTGTATCCCTCCCTATACAATTCTATCCAACAATATCCTTTGCTAAATCTATCCTCGTCGCAATTTATTCCTACTCGAATACCACTTGATGCAATGATCAACTATGTCTGAGAGTGTAGAGATAAATCAACAAAAAAATATGGCATCAATTTAATAACTAGAACTTAAAATTCTTTCATACAATGTGAAACAACACCATGGAATATTATTTCACTATAAAAAACATAATATTATCAAAACATAATATTAGCCAGAAAATAGTGCCAACAACAAAAAGACATTACTTTGAATAGTCCACAAGGAAAAAATTAAAATTTGTTGATGGACTTGAAGCCTTTATTTCCAACCACAAATTCTTATCCCATGGAATATGTCCAATAAAAATATATTACCAAACACAACATAATCACTTAAAACATTACATCAATACTAGAACCAAACCTCGACTAATGCGAAAAAGAAATTAATAGATCAAAATGTAGGAGCACAATTTTGTAATCAAACTATTCATGGCCTTGTTTATCTTATATATGTTATTTTCTTGATTGATTCAATAATTCTTTGATACAAGTGTATATTTATGGCCACCCACCTCTTCCACTGTTTCATCATGGTTCGACATCTTGGTCATTTTTGTTATGATTTTTGGGTCCTAAGCTTCTGAGGTCTTCTTGAGGCCCTAAATGATGTTTTTTATCCATTTAGGGGTGCCTAAAATTTCCATGGCATCCCCAAGCCCTACAATTAATTGTAATTCTCAATTACATATTTCCAATGATATACTAAATGCCCCAAATAGAGATTGTATGCAAAATGTGTGCCCCTAGGAAGTTGACGCATCAACTAACCACCTCGGGGTATGCAAACCTTTTGGCACTTCACCTCTTAGGGTTAGGGTTTTGGATCTTTAGGGTTCTTTATTTATGTTTAAAGGCCATTATTGAAGTCCATGATATGATTTTTTTGTGAATGAGCACAGTCGACATCTCTTTCTCTTCACAGGTAAGTTGCCACCTTTCTAACCAATTTGTGTTCTAGAATATTTTGTTATTTTATTCATTAATAGAAGTTGGGTTTCACTATATTTATGTGTTCTCTGCTATAGTTTTGCATCAAACATATCTATATTAGTGGGGTTCCTTTTCATTGTGAAGTCAAACATCCCATTGATTTGATATCGAGTGCTCCCTTTTCCAATGGTCCAAGATGCATACACTCCCTTTTGGAGAATGAGAAAAAAAAGCTCAATTCATGAGATAATCCACAAGGTCACATTCGACCAAGATCCTCACCTTGTGGGCTCTCGATTGTGTTGGTGCAAAAGAAGGATGGAATGTGGTGGATTTGTGTTTATAAATACCTAAATAAAGTAACTGTCAAGAATCAATAATCGATCCCCAAGACTAATGATCTTCTTGATCATCTCAAGGGTGCCAAGTTCTTCAACAGATCAGTCTCAAGTCAATATATCACCAGTTTTCGATAGAATCAATTAATGTATGGAAGATAGCCTTCAAATATAAAGAAGGCATCTTTGAGTGGTTTATGCCATTTGGCTTGACTAATGCTTCAGAAACATTCATGAGGATGATGGATAATATATTACAATCATTCACAAACTCTTTTTTGGTGGTCTATTTAGATGACATCCTCATATTCAGTCAGACCTGGGAAAATCGATTACAACACATTCATTAGATCTTAAGCACTCTATGGCAACACAGGTTATATGCCAACATGAGAAATGCTCATTTGGCATGTAGAGAATCTAATAATTAGGATACATTGTGGATGAACATGGGGTGTATGTGGACCCAACCAAGGTCCAAGTAATTTGCAATTGGCTAGCCCCGACGACTCTAATAAATCTTTGCAGCTTTTTGGTCTTAGCCAAATTATACCACAGATTCATGTTGGGTTTCCATCATATAGGTTGGACTTAACACAAGTGACCAAGGGTAGAGATAAAGACAATATTTCCTAGTCTGAATCACATAAGAAATCATTGCAAGATTTGAAACACCACCTATGTTTTTCACTAGTCCTCACATTCCCATATCTACAAAAACCATTTGATATTGAGACAGATGCCTTTGATTGTGCTATCAGTGCCATACTCACTCAACAAGGGCATATGGTTGTCTATCATAGTGAAACATTGTCTCATGTTGTTCGTAGGTATCCCACCCATGACATAGAGATGTAATCCATTATGTAGGCATGTCGATAGTGGAAGCATTACATTCTAGGAAAGGAAACAATCATCCACATTGATCACAAGCCTCTACAATTCATGTATACACAAGGAAATATACAGAATGACCACCATCAGAAATGGTCCACATACCAGAAAAGATTCCACATGAATATTAAGTACAAGAAGGGAAGCACCAACCACGTTGTTGACTGCCTCATTCGGTCTCAGTTGTGTTCAACAACATATTTCTTAACTCCAATGGAAACAAGACCTCTGGATGGCCACAATTATATATTAGCGACCTTGAATTTGTTTCTACTTATCAGACTCTAAGTGTCAGGAAATAATTTCTGAACTTGCACCTCCAGGATGCACTCTTGTGCTATCTCAACCATCTTATTGTTCCTTGAAATGAGCTTGAAAAGATAATTTGGGAGGCACACTACAGTTGAGTGGCATGTCATTTCTTGATTCAGATTTATGAGCTGAACGAAATGAGAGAGGAGATATAATAAGGAAATGTACAGACATATCTCATATATCCAATAATATAACATAAATATATCATATATGCAACCATAAACACATAGATACAATAATACACAATTTTTATTAATGAGCGAAATATACAAAACTGTAGAAATACAAAGTGAAAGACTCACTAGAATGGTGAAAGCTTATCTTTGAGAAGAGATGTGATGTCTACTCACATTCACAAGAAGATGGATTACATTGAGGCTCTAGATGCCTTTTTAACATAAATTAAATCCAAAACCCTAACTCTGAAAGACGAAAAACCAACAGTTTTGTGGACCCTGTTTTGTGTAGTTTGGTGTATCAACTTCCCGAGGGCGTAACTTTGGAATACGATCTCCATTTTGGGAATACGATGTATCATTGGAAAGGTATAATTGAGGAGATTCATTTTGGGCAATAAATCAAAGCCTTTGGCTGTCATTGAGGTGCTCAATCCCGAAAAAACTTCATCTAGTCCCTCAAAATGACCCCAAAAGTTTAGGAACCTAAAAATTGCTAAAAATAGTAAGTTTCCATAAAATTGTTTTGAGCCAGTTGGAATATGTGGGTGGCCACCAATATCCACCTGGATCAATCCTCCCTCCTTAGAAAGAAATGGTCTCCATTGCATTCAGTTCCCGGGGGGAAAGGGAAAAGTGTTTGTTGAATCTGCATCTTGATGAGTTGTTTGCCTTGCTAGAGAAGTTGCACTGCTTAGCTTGTTTAAGGCTATCACAAACCTATTGTTGGTGGGGTTGATTCTGTTCAACCAGTCAGGCTACATGAGATGAATTTGTACAAAAATAATCTTTGTGCTTTTCTACAATCTTGTCGACCCGCTTCTGTAGGATAAAGGGTGCTTGGGCCGATGTTGTAGTGGTTGCACTGTCCTTATGTTCACCTTTTGAATAGATTGTGAAGAAGCTGAATTTTATAGTATGAGATAATACCTTGCAAAACTTTTTAGTTGGGACAATAGTTGAAACCACCTCTAGTATCCTATAGAGATGACCCCCCATAGTAACAATGAAACTATGGGGTCGACACTCATAGATAGAATGGCGCTTCCACATATATGGTTGGCCCAGGAGAACATCACATAAATCCAATGGGGAAATGTCACATAATACCTCATCCTTGAAGGGCTGGATGTCATATGACAATCGATGTGACTGGATCACATAGAGATCTCGTCCTTGGAGAAGCCACCTGATGTTGTATGGTTGCTAGTTTGGTGTTGTCGACAATCCCAACTATTTGACAACCTCTACTGAGATGAGGTTCTTTTGACTTCCACTATCAATGATAAAATGTAGCGGGGTCCCCTTCACCCACATCTATGAATGAAAGAGGCACTGCCCCTCTTTAGGATTTGCTAGTTCTTTTGGTTGAATTGTTGTGGTCGCGACAGTAGCATTGGGGTCTGTGTCGATGATTTGTCTTCTCTCATTATTTTCTGAATTGGATTTAGAATATTGGTTCATATATTTTTCTTTGATCTCGGCCACCAATGACTGTTTTGAGTGACATTAATTAGTGTTGTGCCAGGGGATTTTGTGGAAATCACACCACTTTCCAGTGTCCTTATTTGTCTTTCCGTGACCCTTTTTTTCATGTGAATTAGACTAGTTTTTGGGAGGTTTTTTGTTAGGGTCATCTTTGTCATACTTTGGTTGTTTCGGATTTGCATACCCAAACTCTCGTTTGTTTTGGTGCTTAAATTTCTTCTCGATTTTGACAACATATCGATAGGAAGCTCCCAACGATGAGATGTACAAAATCTCCATTTCAGTTTAGATGTATCTATGTAGAACTCCATGGTATTTCATAACCAAATGCCGCTCAAAATATTTGATACCCAGCTTGGTGCCCAAGGTATAGAAGGTATTGGTGAAATCTGGAACTGCTTGGCCCCTCTCTTGACACAATGTGGTCCATCTCATGTATCGGTCGTCATAGTTACCAATAGGGTAATATTTTTCTTGACCGCATCCACAAAAAAATCCCAAGTGGGCTCGGCCCCATATATTCCAGACTCCTCTATGGAAATTTTCTCTGAGTAAGTTTCCCACCAATGTATGACATGGGGGAGAGCCTTAAGGAGTGCGAAGGTGAGTGTTTCCTCGTCAGAGAAATAATGAACACAGAAATAACCTTCTAGCATATTTAACTATTTCTCTAGGGAATCTGCATCTATCCATCCTTCAAATACAGGAATATAAAAATTAACTTGTACCTTTAAAGGCTAGGTACCTCCAAAGTGGTCACTTGATGAAGACAAATTGATTGTTATCGACAGGCAATGAAAGATGTGGGAAACATTTTCCATCATTTTGTCCCTCTGTCGCATGAGAGATTTCTCAAGCAAGAAATTAATAGAATCGTCTGCTCTGTCGTTTTTATTTTCTTCCAAAATGGAGGGTTTCTTGGGCGTGCGAGAGAAATTTTTATCAAGAGAGACAAGATCGATACCCAAGTTTCTATACTCGGTCCTTGTTGGGGACATGCATTGAAAAAAATGATCAAGAGCAACCTGCTCTGATACCACTGATCCAGATTTATGAGCGGAACAAAATGAGAGAGAAGATATAATAATTAAATGTACATAGATATCTCAGATATCCAATAATATAAAAAAATAATATCAGATATGCAACCATAAACACAGAGATACAGTAATACACAATTTCTATTAATGAGCAAAATGTACAAAATTGTAGAAATACATAGTGAAAGAATTGCTTGAATGGTGGAAACTTATCTCTGAGAAGAGATGTGATGGATACTCACATTCACAAGAATATGGATTCCAATGAGGCTCTAAAGGCCTTTTTAACATAAAGAAAATCCAAAACCCTCACCCCGGAAGATGAAAATCCAACATCTTTGTGGACCTTGTTTTGGGTAGTTTGGTGTATCAACTTCTCGGGGGCGTAACTTTGGCATACAATATCTGTTTGGGGTGCACAATAGCTCGTTGGAAAGGTATTTCAAAGGAGATTCATTTCGGGGGCTCATTGAAGTTCTTGATCTCGAAAAAACTTCATTTATGTCCTCAAAATGGCCCTGGAAGTTTAGGAACCAAAAAATGGCTAAAAATAGTAAGTTGCCAGAAAACTGTTTTGAGCCAGTTGGAATAGGTGGGTGGACACCGATATCCACCTGGATCACTTTGGAGTGGAGAATATAGTCTCAATACTTTAAAATCATTTCTATTTTTGCAATCATCAACATGAAATAAGGGAGTATAGCAGGTCATGCCCTTTCTTTGCCATCACAAAGCTATCCATCAAGAATTAGGGGATGCACACTCCTCTCCTTGCACCATAAAAGCCCTAGGAGTCTATTTCCATGGGTTAAATTTTAGGGTTTCCCTCCAACAAACATGGACATGATTGTGTTTTTGTGGTCATCAATCAATTCTCTAAGATGGTCTTTTTGACACCCCATAAAAAGAGTATCACAACTAAGGCCACTAAAAAAATCTTCCTTGTGCATGTTTGGGTTCATTTTGGGATACTACGAACCATCATTTCTGATAGGGACAATAGGTTCCTCAACACATTTTTGTCCAACATATGGTCTCTAGTGGACACCAAGTTGAGCAAATCAACTGCCTTTCATCCAAAAATAGATGGAAAAATAGAGGTGTTCAATAGAATGATAATGAATATCCTACGCATGTAAAACTCCTACCATCCATGTACTTGGGATGAGAGCTTCCCATATGCTCAAAATATCTATAACATATCCCTCTATAACTATATTGACCACAACCCTCTCCAGGTTTGCTTGGGGTTCCAACCATTTCCTCCCATGGATGTAGCAATGTTCGTTCCAACTTCCCCTATAGATTCCTCCCACACTCAGACATAGGAAAACAAAATAGCCAAATTCATTGGAGGGATCCAACACCTCTAACAAAAGGTTCATGATATATTGGATAAGGCCAATTCCAAGTATCAACAATGACATGACCAACATCAACTTCCTCACAAGCTTTAATTTTGTGACGAGGTGTGGTTTCATTTGTAGAAAGAATTCCTCATAGGGATGCAAAAGAAGCTTAGACCACTCTGATATGAGCCTTACACCATCACCAAGTATGTGGTAGACAATTCTTTTGAATTGAGTTTTCCTCCTTTCCTTGGATTGCACCTAGTATTTAATGTGGATTTGCTTCAACCATATTTCCCACTTCTACTAGACACCTCGAAGGTGGACGAGTAAGTATGCCCTACATAACTCAATCAAAAATGCATTGCATAGGCTATAGTGGATTGGATCATGGACACTAGGATGAAGGGCACCCAAAAATAGAACATACAACTCTATATGGTTTTAAAATCAATATAGATACTTCAACAAGGTAACTATCTCACCAAGGTTAAGATTCAACCAAAGATTCACCATCTCTTGAGAGATATTGACACAATGGGGACCATTGATTCCAAAGATTCTTGACTTGTGGGAACCCAATTTTGTTACTGCAAAAGAAGGGTGGAACGTGAAAACTTTGTATTGATTATTGATCCTTGAATAAAATCACTTTCAAGAACTGATACCCAATTCAGTGGATTGATTATATTATTGATTAGCTCAAGGGTGCCAAGTTCTTAAGGAAGATTGATATGAATTTGAGATATCACCAGGTTCCGATAGAATCAACTGATGTATGGAAGACAACCTTGAAATCTAAAGAAGGCCTCTTTGAGTGGTAGTTCATGCCTTTTATCTTGAATAATGATTCAGTGACATTCATGAGGATGATGGATGATATCTCAGGACCGTTCACAGACTCTTTTGTGGTGGTCTATTTGGATGACATCCTTATCTTTAACCAGATCTAGGAATATCACTTGTAGCACATTCAACAGGTACTGAGCGTGATAAGGAAAAAAAAGTTGTATTCCAACATGGAGGAATTCTCATTCAACATGAAAAGAATCCAATACCTAGGATACATTGTGGATGAAAATGGGGTGCATGTTTACCCAACCAAGATCCAATTCATTCTTTATTTTCCAACCCTACAAACTCTGATAGATCTCTGCACCTTCTTGGACCTCGCCAACTTGTACCAGAGGTTTGTTTTGGGTTTATCTCATATAGCTTGGGACTTAAGTCAAGTGACTAAGGGGGGAGATAAATCTAGGTTATCCCGGTCTAAATCACAACATAAATCATTCTAGGATCTGAAACATCGGCTCTATTCCACACTATTCCTGACATTTCTATATCTACAAAAACCATTTGAGATTGAGAAAATTGTCTCTGACTATGTTGTTGGTGCCATCCTCACTCAACAAGGACATATGATTTCCTAAAACACTTTTTGATGTTTTTCACAAGTATCCCACCTATGAAAAAGAGATGTACTCCATTTCACAGGTAAGCCGATGGTGGAAGCATTACATTCTAGGAAAGGAAACAATCATCCACATTTACTGCAAGGCCTTGCAATTCATGTAGACACAAGGAGATATACTGAATTACCATCATTATAAATGGTCCACATACATGTAACAATTCCACTTCAATATTAAGTACAAGAAGGGAAGCACCAATCGTGTTATTGACTACTTATAGGGTTTCCTAGGCATATCTAGATCAGTGGTATCAGGTCAGTCTAATCCTTGTATTTATCAATGCATGTCCCCAATGAGGTCAGGGTATAGATATTTGGGTCTCGAGGATACCTCGGATGACCACTTTTATCGGCCTAAGAAACCTCCCATTATGGAAGAAAAGAGAGATGAAAGAGCATGAGATCCCTTCAAAATATTTCTTGAGGAAGCTCTCGTGTGATGGACAACTTTTCCCACATCCTTTGACAACCTCCAAAGGTAGGCAAGGCACCTTTCACAAGTATCCATTTTGGAGGTACAATGCTCTTCAAGGTACAAGTTAACTTTGATATCCCATTATTTGAAGGCTAGATAGACCCATATTCTTTGGAGAAATGGTTGAATCTATTAGAAGGGTATTAATTTGTTAATTTTTTTTTACATTGAAAATATCATCACCTTCACTATCCTTAAATCCATCCCATGTGTCAAATATTCATGGGAATGTTGGGAGAGACATAAATAAGATGATTCTATGGAATTTCGGATAGAACCCACTTGGGCATCCTTTGATGATTCCCTGAAGGATAAATTATACCATATCAGAAACTATGATGGCTAGTACATGAGATGGATGACTCTACATCCTGAAAGATACCAGACGATGTTGAGGTACACTAACATATTTCATATCTTAAGCTCAAATTTGGGTATCAAAGACTCTGAGTAGCACCTGGTTCTTGGACATCTCCTCACTAGGAACTTCTTATCGATATGTTGTCAAAATTGAGTAGAAATTTGAGTAGTGGAATAAGTGGGATTTTGGGTCTACACATTTGCAACAACAGAAGCAAGGAAAAGGTGGCCCTAACTCATAGAACAAGGGATGATGAAATGAAGGTAAACATCAAGACAACCCATCCAAGATGCAAGCAAATAAGGGTAACAGGAAGACAAAAAAGGACACTAGAAAATGGTGTGAGTTTCATAAAATCCCCTAACACAACACTCATGAATTCCACTCAAAACAATGATTGTTGGTTGAGATTAAAGAAAACGAGTTGAGCCCCCACTCAAAATCTGATTTGGATTAGGATAAGGGAAAGTAGATCATTGATACAGAACCTAGTGCTACCATCACAACTGCAAACATCCAACCAGATGATTCATAGGAACTTGAGGAATGGGGGCACCTCTTCCATTCATAGATGTGGGTGAAGGGAACCCCACTATATTTCATTGTTGATAGGGAGCCAAAATAACATGACATTAGTCAATATCATAAAGAGATTGATGTTGTCAATGATGCCACACCCCCAACCATACACCATCGGTTGGTTGTGTCAGGGAAGAGACTTTGGAATCATCAAAAAATACCACATGTCCTACAGCCTAAAGCGCTTCAAAGATGAGGTATTGTGTGATGTTGCCCCACTTGAAGTTTGTGATGTTATTTTAGGAAAACCTTATATGTGGAAACGTCATGTTGTATATGAGTCCCGACCCCGTAGTGTCATTATTACTCCGAGGGGTCGGCCCTATAGGGTACTCGAGGTAGTTCCAACTATTGTAATTTCATTGATCTCAAGAAAACATTGCCAAAAAGTAATCTCATAGATTGCGAATTTTTTCCTTTTCATGGTTTGGTCATAAGGGGAATGAAAGGTCATTNAGCTTCAACACAAGTTCTCTCTACACATTATAAATAAGTGAAAAATCTTGTAGACGAATACATAGACCTCTTTGCTTCACCTATAGAGGTTCCTTTGCATTGTGAAGTCAAACATCCCATTGATTTGATACTGAGTGCCCCCTTTCCCAATGGTCCAATATACATACACTGCCTTTTGGAGAATGAGAAAATAAATCTCAAATTCATTATCTATTCCACAAAGGCCACATTCGACCAAGATCCTCACCTTATGGGATCCCGATTGTGTTGGTGTAAAAGGAGGATGGAACATGGTAGCTTTGTATTGATTATAAAGACCTAAATAAAATCATTGTCAAGAATCGATACTTGATCCCCCAATACTAATGATATTCTTGATCATCTCAAGTGTGCCAAGTTCTTCGACAGATCAGTCTCGAGTCAATATATCACCAAGTTTCGATAGAATCAATTAATGTATGGAATATAGCCTTCAAATATAAATAATGCTTCTTTGAGTGGTTTATTCCATTTGGCTTGACTAATGCTTTAAAAAAATGAGGATGATAGATAATATCTTACAGTCATTCACAAACTCTTTTTTGGTTGTCTATTTAGATGACATCCTCATATTAAGTCAAACCTGGGAAAAGCAATTACAACACATTCATTGGGTCTTAAGCACTCTATGGAAACACAAGTAATATTCCAACATGGATAAATTATCATTTGGCATGTAGAGAATATAATAATTAGGATACATTTTGGATAAACATGGGGTGTATTTGGACCCAGACAAGGTCCAAGTCATTCACAATTGGCTATCCCGAACGACTCTAACAGAGCTTTGCAGCTTCTTGGGCTTCGCCAAATTATACTGCAGATTCATGTTGGGTTTTCCTCATATAGGTTGGCCCTTAACAAAAGTGACCAAGGGTAGAGCTAAATCCAATATTTCTTGGACTAAATCACAGAAGAAATCATTGCAATATTTGAAACACCACCTGTATTTTGCACCAGTCCTCACATTCCCATCTATACAACAATCATTTGATATTGAGACATATGCCTATGACTGTGCTATCAGTTCCATCCTCACTCAACAAGGGCATATGGTTGTCTATCATAGTGAAACATTGTCTCATGTTGTTCACAGGTATCCCACCCATGACATAGATATGTAATCCATTGCGTAGGCATGTCGATAGTGGAAGCATTACATTATAGGAAAGGAAACAATCATCCACATTGATCACAAGCCTCTGCAATTCATGTAGACACAGGGAAATCTACAAAATGACCACCATAAAAAATGGTCCACATACCAGAAAACATTCCAGATGAATATTAAGTACAAGAAGGGAAGCGCCAACCATGCTGTTGACTGCCTCATTCGGTCTCAGTTGTGTTCAACAACATATTTCTTAACTCCTATGGGCACAAGACCTCTGGATGGACACAATTATATATTAGCGACCCTATATTTGTTTCTACTTATCATACCCTAAGTGTTAGGAAATAATTTCTGAATTTACATCTTCAAGATGCACTCTTTTTCTATCTCAACTATCTTTGTGTTCCTTGAAATGAGCATGAAAAGATAATTTGGGAAGCATACTACAGTTGGGTGGCAGGTCACTTCGTGATTTGGATTTATGAGAGGAACGAAATGAGAGAGGAGATATAATAAGGAAATGTACATAGATATCTCATATATCCAATAATATAACAGAAATATATCAGAGATTCAACCATAAACACATAGATACAATAATACACAATTTTTATTAATGAGCGAAATATACAAAATTGTAGAAATAGAGAGTGAAAGACTTGCTAGAATGGTGGAAGTTTATCTCTTAGAAGAGATGTGATGGGTACTCAAATTTGCAACAATATGGATTACAATGAGGCTCTAAAGGCCTTTTTAACATAAAAAAATTCCAAAACCCTAACCCTGGAAGATGAAAAACCAACAGTTTTGTGGACCCCATTTTGGGTAGTTTGGTGTATCAACTTCTTGAGGGCGTAATTTTGGCATCCAATCTCCATTTGGGGTGCACGATAGCTCGTTGGAAAGGTATCTTCAAGTAGATTCATTTTGGAGGCTCAATTAGAACCTTTGGATATCATTTAGGTTCTCAATCCTGGAAAAACTTCATCTAGGTCCTCAAAATGACCCCGAAAGTTTAGGAACCAAAAAACTGCTAAAAAAAGTAAATTGCCCTAAAAAAAATTTGAGCTAGTTGGAATAGGTGGGTGGCTACTGATATCCACCTGTATCAATAATCCCTCATTATGAATCAATGGTATCCATTTCGTTGAGTTCCTGGGGGAGAGGGAAAATCGTTTGTTGAATCTACATCTTGATGAGTTGTTTGCCTTGCTAGAAAAGTTGCACTGCTTGGCTTGTTGAAGGCTGTCATGAACCTATTGTTGGCACGGTTGAGTCTGTTCAACCAGTCATGCTACATTAGATGAATTTTTGAAAAAGTAATATTTTTTCTTTGCTACAATATTGGCGGCCTTCTTCGGTTGGATAGAGGATGCTTGGGCCGAGGCTGTAGTTGTTACAATGTCCTTCTGTTCACCTTTTCAATAGATTGTGAAGAAACTGAATTTTGTAGTATGAGATACTACCTTTCCACATTGTTTAGGTGGGATAGTAGTTGGAACCACCTCTGGTATCCTGTAGAGATGACACCCTAGAGTAACAATGACACTATGGGGTCGAGACTCATAGATATCATGGTGCTTCCACATATATGGTTGGCCAAATAGAACATCACATAAATCCACTAGGGAAACATCAGATAATACCTCATCCTTGAAGGGTTGGATCCTGTATGACAATCGACACGTTTGGCTCACATGGAGATCTCGTCCCTAGAGAAGCCACCTGATGTTGTATGGTTGCGGGTCTGGTGTTGTCGACAATCCCAACTGTTTGAAGACATCTACTGAGATGAGGTTCTTCTGGCTTTCGCTATCAATAATAAAATGTAGTGGGGTCCCCTTCAACCTCATCTATGAATGTAAGAGGTGCTCCCCCTCATCAGGATTTTCTATTTATTTTGGTTGAATTGTTGATGTCGTGACAATAGCATTGGGGTATGCATCGATGATTTGTCTTCTCCCATTATTTTCTGAATCGGATTCTAAATATGGGTTCGGATCTTTTTCTTTGATCTCGGCCACCAATGGTTTTTTTGAGAGACATTAATCGGTGTTGTGCCAGGGGATTTTGTGTAAATCACACCACTTTCCAGTGTCCTTGTTCGTCTTTATGTGACCCTTTTTTTCATGTGGCTTAGACTAGTTTTCGGGAGGTTTCTTGTTAGGTTCGTCTTTGTTATACTTTGGTTGTTACGGATTTTCACACCTAAACTCTTGTTTGTTCTATTGCTTAAATTTATGCTCGATTTTGACAACATATCGATAGGAAGTTCCCAACAATGATATGTCCAGAATATCCATTTCATTTTAGATGTATTTGTGTAGAGCCCCACGGTATTTCAGAACCAAATTTCTCTCAAAATATTTGATACCTAGCTTGGTGCACAAGGTATGGAAGGTATTAGTGAACTCTGGCATTGCTTGGCCCCTCTCTTGAGACAACGTGGTCCATCTCATGTATTGGTTAGCATAGTTACCAATAGGGTAATATTATTCCTTGACCGCATCCACAAAAAAAATACCAAGTGGGCTCGGCCCCATATTTTCCAGACTCCTCTGTGGAAATTTTCTCCCAATAAGTTTCCCACCAATGTTTGACATGGGGGAGAGATTTAAGGAGTGCGAAGGTGAGCGTTTCCCTGTCGGAGAAATTGTGAACAGAGAAATAACCTTATAGCAGATTTAACCATTTCTCTAGGGCATCTGCATCCATCCATCCTTCAAATACAAGAATATAAAAATTAACTTGTACCTTGAAAGGAGATGTGCCTCCAAAGTTTCTGCTTGATGAAGACGCATCGACTGTTATCGACAAACGTTGAAGGATGTGGGAAAAATTCTCCATCATTTTGTCCCTCTATAGTGTGAGAGATTGCTCAAGAAACAGATTAATAGAATCATCTTCTCTGTCGTTTTTATTTTCTTCCACCATGGAGGGTTTCTTGAGCATGCGAGAGAGATTTTCCTCAAGAGAGACAAGCTTGATACCCAACTTTCTATACTAGGACCTCGTCGGGGACATGCACTGAAAAACGATCAAGAACAACCTGCTCTGATATCATTGATTCAAATTTATGAGAGAAACAAAATGAGAGAGAGGATATAATAAATAAATGTATAGATATATCTCATATATCCAATAATATAACAAAAATATATCAGATATGCAACCATAAACACGGAGATACAGTAATACAAAATTTCTATTAATGAGCAAAATGTACAAAATTGTAGAAATACATAGTGAAAGACTCGCTAGAATGGTGGAAACTTATCTCTGAGAAGAGATGTGATGGATATTCACATTCAAAAGAAGATGTATTGCAATGAGTCTCTAAAGGCCCTTTTAACATAAAGAAAATCCAAAACCCTAACCCCGGAAGATGAAAATCCAATAATTTTGTGGACCCTTTTTTGGGTAGTTTGGTGTATCAACTTCTCGGGGGCATAACTTTGGCATACAATATTCGTTTGGGGTGCATGATAGCCTGTTGGTAAGGTATCATCAAGGAGATTCATTTTGGGGCTCATTGAAGTGATTGATCTCTAAAAACTTCATTTATGCCCTCAAAATGACCCTGGAAGTTTAGGAGCCGAAAAACGACTAAAAATACTAAGTTGCCAGAAAACTGTTTTGAGCCAGTTGGAATAGGTGGGTGGCCATCGATATCCACCTGGATCACTTTAGAGTGGATAATATAGTCTCAATACTTTAAAATCATTTATATTGTTGCAAGCATCAACATGACATCAGGTAGTATATCAGGTCATGCCCTCTCTTTTCCATCACAAAGCTATCCATCAAGAAGTAGGGGATGTACACTCCTCTCCTTCCACCATACAAGCCCTAGGATTCTATTTCCATGGGTTACATGTTAGGGTTTCCCTCCAACAAACATGGTCATGATTGTGTTTTTTTGGTCATCAATCAATTCTCTAAGATGGTCTTTTTGACACCCTATAAAAAGAGTATCACAACTAAGGCCACTAAAAAAATATTCTTTGTGCATGTTTGGGTTCATTTTGGGCTACCACGAACCATCATTTCAGATAGGGAAAACAATTTCCTCAACACCTTTTGGTCCAGCCTATGGTCTCTAATGGATACCAAGTTGAGCAAATCAACTTCCTTTCATCCAAAAATAGATGGAAAAATAGAGGTGGTCAATAGAATTATAATGAATATCCTATGCATGTAAAACTCCAACCATCCATGTACTTGGGATGGAGCTTCCCATATGCTCAACATAGATACAAAATAGCCCTATATAACTGTATTGACCACAACCCTCTTTAGGTGTGCTTGGGGTTCCAACCATTTCCTCCCATTGATGTAGCAATGTTCGTTCCAACTTCCCCTATAGATTCCTCCCACACTCAGATTGAGGTAAACATAATATCCAAATTCATTGAAGGGATCCAAAACCTCTAACAAAAGGTTCATGATATATTCAAGAAGGCCAATTCCAAGTATCAACAATGACATGACCAACATCAACTTTCTCACAAGCTTCAAGTTTGTGACGAGGTGTGGTTGCATTTGTAGAAAAAGTTCCTCATAGGGCCCCACAAGAATCTTAAACCACTCTGATAGAAGCCTTACACCATCACCAAGGTTGTGGGAGACAATTATTTTGAATTGAGTATTCCTCCTTTTCTTGGCTTGCACCTAGTATTTAATGTGGAGTTGCTTCAACCATATTTCCCACTTCTATTGGACACCTATAAGGCGGACGAGTAATTATCCCCTACATAACTCAATCATGAATTCATTTCATAGGCTCCAGTGGATTGGATCATGGACACTAGGATGTGTTGATTAAAGTTGGTTGTCATTGATGTCAACCCTTGAAGAATGCCTCGCAGCACAAAGGTTTGGGTAATGGACCCAAAATTGTTTGATGTAAAGATGAGTCATTATTATCTTGTCATGGTTGATAATAAGTAAATATGGGTGAACTCCAAAGTGGTCCCCTTATGGTGAAAGCCCTCATGGGAAGACGATTTGTGGAGTAAGAGAACCCATTCTTAATTATGGAGTAATGAGATGAAGGACAATGAATTTTTCAAGTAAAATATCCTAGATGGATATTTCTTGTCATTCCATTTCTGGTGGTATGTGGAACGTCACATAACTCCTCACGGTTATAGAGTTATGGCCATGAGAAGTTGGAGACCCCAGGTTTGGGTAATGGACCCAAGTTTGTTTGATGGATAACGATATGAGTTATGATATATTTTTAGATAATACTATTCTATATGGATATTACATTTCATTCCATTT
>SNQJ01S0044492.1:0-39299 GCA_010110895.2 Picea sitchensis | reverse complement strand
TTGATGGGGAGGCATTCTACGGGAAGTTGGGGGATGAATTTTGAGAGCTCTGGATTGGCAGGGAGAGTGAAATTTTGGGAGTAGGATTGATACAGTGCACCAGAGTTGCTGGGGGTTTTGGGCACGGGGGCCAGGATATTCGTTGATATCCTGGAGCTAGGGAGCTACCTAGTTGGCAGGGAGGAACGGTTTTGGGCAGTGTTCATAAGCAATCAAGGAGGCAAGCTACATACAAAAGGAGGGATAATGGCATCAGGTTCAGGTATTTATTTAAAATTTGTGCACTGTTTTTCATTATGATTAATTAATTTTATTATTATTGATATATTGATTGCGAATGTGCTAAATGAAGGTAACTCTTAAATTTTACTGCTATGTTTAAAATAAATGGTTGTTTATTTAATTCGACTCTTACAACAGTGGTATATCTCATAGTGACAGGTTGAAAATGGTTCCATCATTCTCCTTCTACTTCAGGGTGGTAGGACGGGGCAAGGACAGGTGGTTGTAGCCGAATAACATAGGGGGTTGCAGCCTCCTTCTGGTTGTATCCAGAGAATTCAGGAGTTGGAGCTTCCCTCAGGTTGTAGCCTGAGAAACTAGGGGGTTGGAGCCTCCTTCCAATTGTAGCTGGAAAACAAAGGAAGTTGGTGCTTCCAATGAATGTAATTCTTCAAGACATATAAGAAAAAACATTACGTGGTTTTCTCCCGATTTGGGTTTCCATGTAAAACACTGGTGTACTGTGTATGTGTATGTTTGTTCATTTGTTCATTTCTTATTTACTCTGCAGTTATTGGATGATAATGCTTCATTGATATAAAACTTGGATTATATGGTTAAAAATGATTAAATTTCTCTATTACTGATTCACCCCCCCTCTTAGTAATTCAACAGGATGAAGGGCACCCAACAATAGAACATACAACTCTATATGGTTTTCAAAGCAATATAGATACTTCAACAAGGTAACTATCTCACCAAGGTTAAGATTTAACCAAAGATTCACCATCTCTTGAAAGATATTGACACAATGGGGACCATTAATTCCCAATCTTCTTGACTTGTGGGAACCCAATTTTGTTACTGCAAAAGAAGGATGGAACGTGACAACTATGTATTGATTATAGATCCTTGAATAAAACCACTTTCAAGAACCGATACCCAATTCACTGGATTGATTATATTCTTGATTAGCTCAAGGGTGCCAAGTTCTTAAGGAATATTGATATGAATTTGAGATATCACCAGGTTCTGATAGAATCAACTAATGTATGGAAGACAACCTTGAAATATAAATAAGTCCTCTTTGAGTGGAAGTTCATGCCTTTTGTCTTGAATAATGCTCCAGTGACATTCATGAGGATGATGGATGATATCTCACGAATTTTCACAGATTATTTTGTGGTGGTGTATTTGGATGAAATCCTTGTAAATGTGTTGAAACTGTACAGAATAGATCAAGATAAAAAATAATACATACATTTGCAGAGAGAATTTGAGAAACAAGAAGAAGGAGAGAAAGAATGAAAGAATTCTCATTAACCGTTGTGAATAATGAATAATTTACACATGATATACTCTGTATAACTCAATGAGTGTGCACTGGAGGAGAACCAATTCACCATAGTGGTGGTCTAGAGTGATCTGGACACACACAAACAGTTACGAGAGTGAACTACCACCTAGTCTAGTCTCTTTGGAAGTTACGGGAGTGAACTACCACCTAGTTGAGTTAACTAGTAAACTAGTCTTCAGTTAGCTAAATGAACAGATAGAAGTGAGAAGTTAACTTAGGGAATCAAGGGTAATGCGCCAGTCTAGTGATGATACCAAGGAAAGGTCAAATTAGCATGGTGATGATCCCAATTTTTCATGGTGACAAAATCAATGCAACATCTAAACTCAACTCAAATAGTCAAACTGAAGTGTCAACTGAAAGAGAATATTTTCTAGGTGGAATATTCTCCCTTCAAATATACGAGATTGGATAATGACTAATTATGACTAATAACAAGGAAAAACCTTAGGAAAAATAAATCCTAGGTGTGTGTGAAGTAACTCCAACAATCCTTATTTTCAACCAGACTTAAGAATATCACTTGTAGCACATTCAACAGGTATTGAGCATGATGAGGAAAAACAAGTTGTATTCCAACATGGAGGAATTCTCATTCAACATGAAAAAAATCCAATACTTAGGATACATTTTGTATGAAAATGGGGTGCATGTTTATCCAACCAAGATCCAAGTCATTCTTTATTTTCCAACCCTACAAACTTTGATAGAGCTTTGCAACTTCTTAGACCTCGCCAACTTATACCAGAGGTTTGTGTTGGGTTTCTCTCATATAGCTTGGGAATTAAGTCAAGTGACCAAGGGGGGAGATAAATCCAATTTATCCTGGTCTAAATCACAACATAAATCATTCTAGGATCTGAAACATTGCCTCTATTCCACACTATTCCTGACATTTCCAGAACTACAACAACCATTTGAGATTGAGACAATTGTCTCTGACTATGTTGTTAGTGCCATCCTCAGTCAACAAGGACATCTAATTTCCTATAATATTGAAATACTTTATGATGTTGTTCAAAAGTATCCCACCTATGAAAAATAGATGTACTCCTTTTCACAGGTAATCCGGCGGTGGAAGCATTACATTCTAGTAAAGGAAATGATCATCCACGTTGATTGCAAGGCCCTATAATTCATGTAGACACAAGGAAATATACAAAATCAAAACCATTATAAATGGTCCACATACCCGCAACAATTCCACTTGAATATTAAGTACAAGAAGGGAAGCACCAACTGTGTTGTTGACTACCTCAGTCGGCCCTCGGTTGTGGTCCTCACCAAATTTATTAAATTCTATGGGCATGAGACCTATGGGTGGCCATAATTATACATCAGTGACTCTGACTTTTCTACTACTTATCAGATCCAGAGTGTCGAGAAACAAGTTCTATAATTCCACCTCTAGGACGTGTTCTTGTGTTATCTCGACCATCTTTGTGTTCCTTTAAGTGAATGTGTGAGACTATTTTGGGAGGCACATTACAGTCGGGTGGTAGGTCACTATTGGGTGGTAGGCCATTACAAACATATCTCTTTGTGTGCATATTCTCCTCTATATAGAATATAATCATTCATACATGTGTGATATGATATGTACTCAACACCCAACATTTTCAACCTCTTCTTTGCCTCTTCCCAGCTACCAGGCAAGACATTATCATTCAGAATAACCTTATCTTTGAATAACCCGTAATTAGTGGGAAATAGAAATGTAAAATATCATTTAACGTTCATAAAAATGATTGTTTTTAATGTCGATTGTGTGACACGATTTCTCAAGATATAAGGGACTTGATAGTTAGTTACCTCAATATTTCCGAGAAACATGTGTTTGAAATGCCAAAATTTCCTTTCAAGTTGTACCCAACTGGGTAGACTTTAACCGGCTAGGTCCAAAGAGAAGGGTGGTGGAAGTAGATTCCAGGATTTCGAAAAAGGTATCAGTGATATTAGCATCATACCCTAGCTCATCGTTCTAGAATGAAACTAACAACATTGCCTCCATGGTAGTCGTATCCCATAAATAATCATCCATACCAACCTATATTTTATTGAATCCATTGTCAACTTATGAAGAAACACTATTGTTGTAGTCATTCCTAATTGGTGAATTTGGACGTAGTGGGAATTGAATAGGTGGTTGATTAAACTATTATTGGTCTTCTTTCTTTCCGAGTTGTGCTCTTATTGCAGCCTTCTCTTGATTTGATATTGTATTGGGGTGCAACTAAAGATGATAGGTAGGTTTCTCATCATCGGAATCCTAATTTCAAAAATATTGAACATTAGTACATCAATTGATCCAGATTCGGATCCAGGAGCTTGATGGGGCTCGGAAAGGCCTAAAACTCAATGTTCTCAGAATGTCTTCAAAATGGACTTGTGCATATGCCTCATCAATACGAACCCAGCGCAACTTGAATGGGCTCAAACATACATCGTATGCTCAATTTATGGTGATCTGTTCGTTTTCCTAAACATGCAAAAAAATGTTGACTATAAAGTCCATACAGTCCGTACAGTTCCACGTAGCAGCTAACTGTACAGGTCGTACAGTCGTACAACTGATGTGGAAGAACAGTGGGAAGATTTTGTATAGATTACATGGAACAACCAAGAGGTGACACATGGCATGCTCGTACAGGTTCCACGTGGCCCTACGATACGATGACACGCGGTAGGGTATGATGTAGACAGGTGGCAGGTATGGTTGGTTAACAGCTGGCCCAATCAATGTTCGACAAATGGTATCGGTTCAAAAAATTGGGTGGTGCCACGTGGCCCAGACTTGGGCTGCCATGTGGCACTCAGATGTTGGTTGATTTGTTTTTGCAAAACTTTGGGAGTTATGCGATTTGAACCGGAGACCTCCCACCAGGCAGAGTCTTCGCAATGGCTAGGCACTGACCCACCTACACCATGGAGCTTACAACTTAATGGTTCTGAAATTATTTAAGTTTGGAGTTAGGTTAATTTCAACGGAGTAAGGGTTGGGGCCTAGCCCCAACCCCGATGTATTCCATACGTCTGCTCCCACAGGACCTTACCTCTATCTCTGGTAGCGTGCGTCGTGTGGCAGGTGGCCCATGGTTCTCAGCTCACATGTAGCCATATAACCATCTGTGCTTTGTGTGTTGGCACATTTATACTCCTGGGATAAGGTCACGAGTGTGGTTTTTTTCAGCCCCTGGATTCAAGGATTCCCATGTGACTTGGAGCTACAGTATGCATGCAAAAAAGTTGGTGGTTAGCACTTAGTATGGGGCATGGTCCTATTAAAAGCCACCATGTGACCTTTGCTTTCGTAGGTTAGGGCCAGTGCGCATCCCTTTGGTCTAGCGCTTGGCCATATACATTGCCATGTAACCGAGAAGAAGGGGCGTGTGCGCAGGAAAATGGTCTTAGCCCTTTATTTTCTCCAAAGTGGGTTTTCTAACTTTAGGTTAGTGGATTTTATTGGATTTTAGGGCGGTTTTGGCCATATCTTGGTGGATATTGACCCAATTTGAGTGCCACAAGAAGTGGGTTGTTGGGATTTGATTCCTCTACCTCATGGATATATAAACCAAGCTATTGTGAGTTTTGAAGCAAGCAATTTGTTACAAGGAAAATATCTCTATGGCTAGTGTGAACCACAATAGACAGGTATGACTGTAGAAATCGACTCAATTCCAACATATGCTATATAAACTAATGTGCAAGGGAGGTAAGAAAGAGGCTTACCTCATCCAAACGTTTGATGATGTACACCATTGAGCACTCCGACCCAAAGCTTTATACTTGCAACAAGTTCTCAACAAACAAGCAGAGCAAGCATATAGTGATAATATAACATGTTAGCACATTAGATATCATAATCCATTAATATACAAAAAAAACATGCCCATGGATCATAAGACATATATTTGCAAGATATCAATTGGATGGGAAAGGAGTATTTATATTAATAAATGATCATCAAAAGTGAAAAATATTATAGACTTCCATGTCGGCATGGTTCGGAACCAAGAAACTGAGTTCCTTCCAACTGGGCCTCCACCACTTCAATCCTCCACCAAAGGCAAGCTCATATAAGGGAGACAAAGAGGTTCTCCATCAATAAGGGAAGATCTTGGGGGATGAACAGTGTGTTCAGACTTAAATGACAAAGGGATGCAAACTCAATATGAAGTAAATAATTTCTCCATAGGAACTTTGCCCTCAAAGTTGAATTCTCTCTCCCTTTTCCATAGCTCGGAATTGGCTTCTTTATAGCCTTCAAAATGCAACTGAAGGGCTGAGTTGGAATGTTTCCAGTATATGGAAGGCCAAGAATCATAGATCTCCTGTCGTGACATGAAAACTCGACATTTAATTTTGATTTTTTGGCACAAATCCCTAGTTATGTGGGTTGTAGTGGAGCAACCAGTGTATACACTTGTTGTATATCTTGCAAGGTGCGTACAAGTGGAAACATATTTATTTTTTTCTCAGGATTTATCAATCAGGGAAAGTAAGTCTACATGGGGGAATGGAATAAGGACCTCTCTGCAAGATTGCATAGGGTGAGGAAAATATTTGTTTAACAGATGCCCCCCTAATGTGTGAGGTCAGAGGAGAATATGCGATGGCCAAAATACATTATAAATAACCCTGAAGTGGAGTGGTAGAGAACCAGTTGGACAAACTCAATTGCTCATTGCATTCTGTACTGACTTTGTATACATGGATGCCAAAAATACACTGCAGATCGAAGTGAAAATATACCAAACAAGTGTCCGTGGCCATGAATAGGCAAATACAAATGCGGTTACATGACAAAGGTTTTCATAGTCACGAACAAGGCCCAGTAGAACCAGTCTCAAAAAATCAAGCTGAGGATATTTGTATACCATGGAGTACAATCTAATATCCCATGATCATTGAAGTCATATAGGTATTGGTCCAAATGAAAAGGAAGCAACAACTCAAGAAAGTTGCGACCACATAGTGATGTCTTCAAGTCTTCTACACAATCCGCCAAAGGTGCAAGTCTACATCATGTGAATAAAGGAGTTGAGGTCGAACACAATGAGACATCGTTTGTTTACTGGTCATTGATGTATATCGTTAACAAATGCGAGACAACCTACCGATAATGAAAGTAGGTATCAAGGCACCGATTACATTCTTACAAGTGTGAATAGAGGAGTCGGTGTTGAACACCTGAAGAATCCGTCGATCAAGAGACATTGATGTATTCCCAACTGTCGATGGCAAGAGGGCCTGCCACTAATGTCTACAAGCCTCAAGGTACTCATAAGACTCTAGACCCCGTTTCTAGAATAAATGGGTTGATGTCGATGGAAAGAGATCTGCTGAAAGGAGATAATTAAGGCATCTCTCATCATTCAACACGAGGTACAAAGCAGGAGCTTCATGATTTGGTGTAAATGGGACGAAGAAAAAGTTCACGAACTAATGACCCTGTGTGTCTTTCGCATGTGCCAAGTGCAAGGGGTACACAAAAACGACCCTTTGAATAGAAAGCAATGATGAAAAACTACTGACAAAGGCAAGGAAACAACCAATAAGGATAATGGCATCCAATACACTGCACAAATCCCAATGTCTGAATAGCTGTCTTGACGTCGAACACAAGGGAAACCACCTAGTCAACGACCAATGATGAAATGTTGATTGTTGGGTTCAAGTTTACCTATCAATGATGGAAGTAGGGCCAGGGTGCATGATAGGAATAAATTATTATGTGATTCTGAGACAAACTGAGGGTATGGCCAACATGCAAAGTCAAGATTTTTGAGGAGTGGACGACACAGGTTGATAGACTTCCTTTGAACAAGAGCATGAGACATATGGTGGACTCTGGCAGCATAGACCCAATGATAAAATCATGAGATGCGGAAGGCATCAATGAAGTTCTCTGTAGGGATTGGAAGAGTAACCAATCGGTAGAGAAGACTCTGTAACGATCTCAGCTTCCTAAGGCCATGCTAATCCCAAAATTATGATGAATGGACTCAAATAACTTTGTGCTCTATTCAAAGGCGACACGATTGTTTCCGATATAAGATAATACTCCCTTCCCACCCATGTTTTTTTGTTTTTTCATAACAAACGAATGCTATGATAGAGAGGAGGGAACGAGTGTCGCAAGTAAGAAAAACTAAATCCAGCAGTGGAACATACCTATGCTCAATGTAGGGAAGTGCATGCGGAAGATGGACACTCAGGGGAATGTTCCCTCCTAGGAATAGGGTGTCAAATTGTGAAGGATATAAACAAGGCTTTGCTTGGTTGAGGATGCAAAAATGCTGAGGCAAACGACTTATAACGCAAAGAGAGAATCGACTATAGGCTCAATACTGCAAGCAAGGGCATGAGATGCAATCACAACTTAACACCAAAAAATGTCCTTTTTATGTATTTTAGTCTACTTGGTGTGAAAAAGGGATAAACTTGTGCCAAATAGATGTCTTTTCAAAACCAATTTACGAGTGTGAAAAAGACAAGTTCACTCGACAATCTTTTCATTTTTTGATAACGAGTCGGAAAAGAGCTTAACTAAGACTCAGGATTTTTCAAATCCATTTTTAACGAGTGTGAAATGGACAAATCACTCAACAATATTTTCACTTTTTTAAAGACGAGGTGGAAAAGAGCTTAAATTAAACTCGTTTGGGATTCCTCGGGTAATAAAGAAGCATGTTTATGAATGAGAAATGAGGCTCAACATAAAGTCATGTATCCATTGTGAGGGACTCCCGGTCCTAAGAAAAAATCTTTGCATGGGCACCAAATGCAGTAGGGGATCTAACTAGGGCACCCATGTCTGGTAAGTCTCTACCACTTGTTAACGACACAACTTTATGGCAGATGGAAGGTTATGTTTCGCAACAAATGGGTTCCTACCTAGGGCATAAAGAGTGACAGTTAGAGGATAATGCAAAAATCCATGACAGAATGGATACCTATCCTATATGTTGGGTAAGGAATATACCTACCCGAGGTGACAAACGGTCGACATAACATTGAAATCTGCAAGAATCCCATGTTAAAACCGCAAAAACCAACTCGATCCACTTTTGTATTAGTCCATTAGGTGCAAAAAATGGTTCAAACTATAGAAAGTGGGTAAAAATAATTTATAAACAGTAATAAAATAAAAAATTACTATACCATTTTGATTTTTTACCCAACTAGTGCAAATTGGACCAAAATTCCTCCAAGATTCAAACGACGATTGTGGGAGCATTCGACAACAAAATCACAAGCCGTCTGGATCAAGTAATTCTTGTTCTCTTCCTCTTCAAATTCAGTGGTTTAAAATTTTTAATTAGGTCTTAAATTTTTAGTTATTTAAGGTTCAAAGTATAGATTTCAGTGTACGCAGGTTGGCTTTGGTTAGGTCGCATGTACGACTAGGTATACGCTCATGTGTGAACTACAGGGCGCGTGTATTGAGCCCTACATGCGACTGTGTGAAAAGTAGGCCATGTACATGCACACAAATGAACAAAACGAAGGGTTCTAACTCAAAATTCTATTTGTCTTTGACAAGATGGTTCTTGATTGGAGAGAGCGAGAGCATGAGGAGGTCGACGCTACTGTAGATCGATATCCGGGGGCCCAAATGGCCTTAAAGTGATGTGGTTTGTATAATTTTTGGGAGCTCAAAGGAATTGGAACACAAGTGAGGTTGTTGGAGATGTTGGTGGGTTACTGGGACCCTGATAGCGAGAGCTTCAATATCAATGGGAAACCATTGAGAATTGAAGTAGAGGACATTTAATTTCTAACTGGTCTATCACGTCGGGGGGGAGGTTATGAACCTCAAATCGTGGGGAAAAGGTAGCGAGATGAAGATAGAAGAATATATCGACGCCCACTGTGTAGCAGGGAATCCTAAGGTAGGGATTCAAGTCCCTATCCGAACAATAAACAACCTCAGTCTGAAGATCATTGTCCCAGTCTTGACCAGGATCATAGGTTTGGCCTCATTTCACCATGCATCGAGGTATCTCATGTTCTATGTAGTACAGTGTGTGAGACCCATAGTGTAGAACTGGTGTTCCTCACTACTGTCCAATATGAAGAGCCATTTTACGGAGTGCAAGAAGGGGGGTAAAAGAAATTTCAGGTTTTCCTCCATCTTGTGCAGTTTCTTTTTCGATCGGGTTCCAGGTTTGGGACCTAGAGTTGAGATTCTCCCCAGAGGACCTCGGGATCTAGCCATGGCACGGTGGACTGAGGTGATGAGGTGGTAGGGAGGAGGTAGGGTTCTAACACCCTACAACGAGGAAATTTTCTATTGGTGGAGGCGAGGGGTCATCGATTTGGATGACTATCCCTACAAGGGGATCGACTTTAGAGGAGATCCATACATGCCACTTCCACTAGGGTCCGCCTACGGTGACATAGGTATGTCAAAAAGTTTTTACATATTTCATTTTTTTGTATTTTTGTATAATTAGGACAAAAATATTTTTGGATGGTGATTAAGTATTGACTAGAAATTTTTGTGTCACAGACATGGGTCCACAATGGCTAGAGGGTTTCCCTCGACATCGATAGAGGAACCGGGGAGATGAAGCAACAGGAGGAGAGGTTGAGAGGTTCCTACAAAACATCCAGGGCAACCTATCATGTTTGACTCAAAGGATACCCATGGTTCAGGTAGAGGATCTGCTTGAAGCCATGCAGTGACAGGTGGTTGGTGTACCCAGGGCATGGGTACAACTCTTTTGGCGTCTCACAAATTATGTGGTTTGCTACCATGACACACATCTGACGCCACATGTGTAGATTTCGTGGGATATTGTAATACCGGTTGTATATGTATTGAGGGTGTTAGCCCCATTTTATACTATAAAAACCATATTTTTTGAAATATATAAAAAGGGATCTTCGACTTTACTTATATTTTACAATGTGTACATTGATTAGATGGTTTTCTTTGCTTTTAATTATGTGACAAATGCCAATCTAAAACAAAGTTAGCATAAGCATTAGGTACATTATTATAACTGCTAGGAATAAGATAATATGTAATAAAATCAAATTGTCGTTCTAAAATACATACCCGTAGGAATCGTCGAAGTAAAGTAGGATCACACACACGGTAACGTCCGTTCATCTGACATACTACCAACTGGGAATCCAGGCAAACTTCTAATGAATGAATTCCATGTGAGATAGCATCATGCAAAATTTATATAACAACGCTATATTCAGACACATTATTCATGGATGGCCCTAGGCATACACCTCCTGAAGAAACCAGTAGACCCTCGGGTGAGTAAACCACTCAAGCGACGGAAGCCAAGTTCTGTGTATGATGATTGGCTCTGTCTACGAATCCTAATTAGAGTGACGACTCTGTTGAGATCTGTCAACCAAGTGAAAACTCGATAAGAAAATTGAAGACGAAAAAGAGAATATATATATACACTAAATTACATTAGTATACAGAGAGTTCCACCCAAGCCTAGTCTCAAGCGTAATTTATTTTCAAGTAGAGCCCATTTCTAGGCTCAACCAACTTATTCCCTTCTTAATATTCTAACTCATAGGCTCCTTTTTCGAGAACATGTCGCACAATATAAGTATCGTGCCACATGGGTTTAAAATTGCTTGCCCCTAGCAGTTATTTGGATTGATCGTACAAGAGGACCAAGTCACCCTCATCGTACAACCAAGGATAGATATACTACTGGACCTTAACACATCGTTTTTTCACCTCGAATGTGGGATATAGCATGTGGGATATAACATGATGTGCCAGTCAGATTTACTCTAACTGATAGTTTTTTTCAAAATGGTCTTGAGAGACTTGTTGACGGCCTCTACTTTCCCATTTTCCTAGGGATAATAAGGAGAAGAATTACCATGTTTAAACCCCAACTTAGCTTCTAGTTCTTCCATCATCTCATTCTGAAAGTGACTGTGATGGTCAGTGACAATCTCACTCAGGATACCGAACCGGGCGATAATCTGATTGAATATGAAGAAGGCTGCACTCTTCCCATTAGACTTAACTGTAGGCATGGCCTCAAACCACTCAGTAAAGTAGTCTATGGCCACGATAATGTGTTGATTCCCCCCAACTGAAGTTGGGTTGGAATCGACGAAGTCCACCCCCCACTTGGTGAAGGGATTGAAGGTAATGGCTGGATGAAGAGGGGATGGATGCAAGCGGATTTTCTGAGTGAACACCTAGTAGGGGTGACACTTCTTAACCGCTTCAATACAATACTTAAAGATAGTAGGCCAGAAATAACCGGCTCTCAAATTTTTTGGGGTTGTTGCAAGCCCGGATAGATGAAAACCACAAGCCCCACTGTGGAAATCATTCAGAACAGAATAAACTTCTCCGTAGGTTAAACAATGACACAAGATATCATCTATTGCGCAGTAATAGAAAGTGTTGCCGACGATAGTATATTTTTTATATTGGTACCTTATACGTCGTCGGTCATTTCATGAGAGATGCTAAGGGAACTTCAAAGTATGAAGATAAACCACAATGTCTACATACCAGGGATCAGACGACGAGATAAGAAAAATGTGTTCATCTGAAAACTAATCAACATGGATAACATCCTCTTATAAATGTGGAAAATCAAATATTAGCTCTACAAAGACTATGGATTTCTTGGATCTTGCAGAAGCGAAATAGAGATCAAACTCCTGTAAAATGACAATCCATTTATTTTATTTTCCCCATATGATATGTCAGGTAAGGACGTATTGAAATGGATTGATGTCAACAACCACCGTAGCCTTACAAAGTAATATATAATGACGTAGACGCTGAACTACGTGAACGACAACCAAAGTTATCTTTTCAACATGAGTATAATTGAGTTCAGGACCGAGTAAAGTTCGACTAAGATAGTAGATGACGTGCTCATGGAGCTCATCATCTTCCTGAACCAGAACCATACCAATCATATCCTTGGATGCGGTGATATAAATAAATTAATCTCTACCGTATTCGGGAGGCTTCAATAGAGGTGTCGACACCAAAGATTTATTCAAAGCATCGAAGTACTCCTGGGCTCACTCATCCTAGATAAAAGGGGTGTCCTTCTTCAAAAGATGCATGAAACCTTTAGTGATAGTGGCATAGTTCACTATAAACCTATGAAGAAATTTAGATTTCCCCTGTAGACCCTAAATTTGTCTAATCATGCACGAGGGAGGCAACCGAAGTATTTCCTCAACCTTAAGTGGATCTACCATGATCCGAGTCTCAGAAACTAGAAAACCTAAAAGACGACCAGACTTAACGCAAAAGATGCACTTGTGAGAGTTCAACTGGATTCTATAATAATGACATATTTCGAAAACAAGCCGAAGGTGAGTAACGTGATCCATTCTCTTGTGAGAGTGAGCAACAAGATCATCAAGGTAAGCTTAAAATATGTGCTTAAGATCCTGAAACGTGAAATTCATGGCACATTGAAAGGTTGCTCCGACGTTTTTAAGGCCAAAAGGAATATTCCAGTATGAAAAAGTACCTCAAGGACAAATAAATGTCATCTTGTGTTGATCCTCGGGTTTCATTTGAATTTGATTATATCCTGAAAATCTGTCCATAAAATAAAATACTTCACTTCCCTCACACTCGTCGAGAATCTGATCGATGAAAGGTGTGGGGAAGTTGTCTTTCAGACATACCTTGTTCGGGTCACAAAAATCCATACATACGCAGATGGTTCCTTGCTTCTTATCAGGAACGGGGTTGGATACCCATTCAGTTAAAGGAACCGAGTAGGTGAATCCATCATTAAGTAACTTCTCCACCTCTGCCTTAATAACAGGGGCCTTTCAAGGGTTGACAACTCTAAGACATTGTCGAACATGTTTAGCATCCAAATAAGTTTTAATCTCATGTTCGACAATACGAGGGTTTATCCTTGGCATCTCTTCATAGGACCAAGAAAACACGTCTCAAAATTCCTTGAAGAGCTCGGTGTAGATCAGGATTTCTTCTGGCGAACAATCCGCACTGATATTTACATTTTCAACCTTGCCAGGGGTATGAGAGATGTCAATCTGGACGGTAGGAGAAATACTCGCCATGTTTCATTCGGCATAAATTCTGTGTGTATCAAGTGGAACTATGGTGTGACCGACTATCTCACTCAAAGTATATCGAAAGTTGTCTTGTTCGATTCTCTCAAGCTCTGGGAGAAAATAAGAGCGGTGATGCATATCATCCCAAGGTTTGTCGGAACCATCCATGGCTTCGATGATGGATTTGTTTGAAGTTAAAGTCCCATCAAGGAAATCATGTGAACACGATAATGAGGTGGCCCACACGGGCCTAGACACAAGATCCTCCTCGTTCGTTGGCGAGGGAACAAGATCGAGATCGACGGAAGAGTCGAGAAAAACTTGAAATGCAATCTTTGTTGCCGATAGTGGCTTGGACATCCCAGCATGCGACTGTCCTTCACAAGACAAATTCAGGGAAGGTAGGCTCCACGGATCATCAAAATAAGAAATGCAGAAAGGAATGGACCTCCCAATCAAGATGGGCCTACTGGACATGGCATAAACTTGATGGTTCAGTTCTGAGAAGTCAAAAGTACCCATAAGGGAAAATAACATTCCGACACTGATATTCTCAGTTGTCAGCTGAGAATTGTCGATCACAGGGATCGATTGTCCAAGAGATGCATTAGGAATAGAGAATGCAAAGGATAACTGGTCGATCGTCACGATCTTCCCTTCATGAGGAAAAAAAAGGATACAAAATACAAACGACACGACGATGATCATAGCATGCATCCAATTGCGACCTAGTAACAGGTTATAATTAAGAGGCGCATCAACTACCTCTACCTCCACCTCTATCGTCTTCCCACCTAACTGGACCAGAAAGGCGGGGAGAATACCATGAGGGAAGAAGGAATGACCATAAAAAGTATTCAACATGCTCGATGACTTGAAAAGGGTCTGGGAACCGAGAGATTTCCAATAGGCCAGGGACATCACACACGTAGTAACGCCTTCATCAACAACTGCATGTTTGATGGTATACTTTGAATACTCCACGTGGATTTGGAAAGCCACATGGTAAGTAAAGTGAGGCTTCACATCTGTGACGTAAAACTTGATAACCTTTGATCCATTGGGTTCTAGAGATCCTAGAGTAGAGAATAAAGCATTCCTCTGTGAAAGACACATCTGGAGTACCTCCAAAGCCGACATCGCACAAGGGGTTTGGCCCAGGTCCTCGACAATAGAGTAGTTATGGGGGGCTCTAGCATTTGGGTTATGGGTAGAGCATTTGAGTACTCCTTTCGGAATATGAGGTGGTGGCTCCTATTTCTCAATCTGTAAAGTCGTCTCCAGAGGAGGAGGAGATTCTAGACCAAGATTAGTTTGTTTAGAACTATAGTGTCGAGATCGAGTGGCTACATCAATTTTTTCATCGACCATATTGATACATAAACAGTTGTCATCTTGCGACTGCTGGTTTTGACCTCCACTAGTCACATTTCCTGTGTTTGAGGAGCTCGAGGCTAAGTGTTGATTATGTGGGAATGGATTCGTCAGCACAACGGGTGATTGAGTTAAAAGCCTCGCATCTTCTGTAAGTTTGGGGCATAAATGGGTAATGTGATCATCTGTGCAAAGATTACAGGGAAACTTTACCTTACGTTTTTCTCATTTTCCCTCTCCAGCATTATTACCTGTCTTCTCATTATTATTATTGTCCTTGGGTTTATTACCATTTTTCCCACCCTTACAGTTATTGTGTCCTTTCTTCTTATTCCCTCCTAGTTGTTGGTTACCATTTGAGTTGGTTGATGATTGCATAGAGTGTACATCCACCAACTGAGTGGGATTGGAAGACACAGACGAGGATGGTCCTCCTACAGACTTGCTTAAAAACAACTCTTTCAACTAGTTTGTCACCGAGTCTAAGGACTTTACATTGGCAGAACCTACAATGCCATCGGCATGAGGTCCGGGATTTTCCCTAGGGTCGTAAGTATATTGCGGTGTGTCAGGAAGAATATGGTATAACATCCCAAACTGAGCATAAATAAAATCTAATTGTTGGTCCCTAAAGATCGCTTCCTCCTCAGTGGTAACCTTGGAAGTAGCAACGTCGTTCCAGATAGGAGTGTACAAAGACTTAAGAAACCATTCTAAAAGAAAGGTTGGGGGTATAGGGGTTTTAATCAACCTCTTCCATCTACGCCACTCCTGGATATGGTCTGAGATATGAGTGGTGGTATCCTGACATAGAGTTGACAACAATTCTAAGGCAACATCATAACAAATGGGCAATTGGAAGTGGTTTAGAAAGACCATTACCAACTGACTAAGAGTCCCATATGCCCCATTAGGTAGCTCAATATACCATTTCACGACAACTCTGATGAGGGTGAGTTGAAATAATATCAAACGAATAGAGTCTTCATTAAGGGAGTTTGATGAGCACCAAAGGTGAAAGGTAGTGATGTGATGACTAGTATCCTCTCCATTCTTTCTCTCAAAATTCGGGATGTTTGAAGGAAGTGTGGTGGGGACTGGGGCCCTTGTACGATTGTGACTCACGGGGTCATTCATTAACTTAGTTAAATCTGGCAGATTAAGCATGGCCAGAAAGGGGAGAGGGTGTTGTGACATATGGCCCCATCCTCTCGGGAAAGATTGCGCTTGTGGATTCATAGGCCATCCAGGGTTCTGGTAAACACCATGGCCCTATATGACATTATAAGGCCCTCCTCTGAGCTGATTCATATAAGGTTGGTTGGGCATCATTCCAGCTGGAATGTTCTGTTGAGGGTTATAGAAATTTCCCCCAGCCGGATTAGATCTGGGTTAGGGATTTCCCAAAGAGTGAAACTGACATCCCCCAGGTTGGAAACTTGAGGATAGAGGCAGATTCATCATGGAAAATGTATTGTTCATAATCTGTGCCAATAGATGTGGAACTTGAGTTGAATCTTGTCCACCAGGTTGACTATTCCATCCAGAAGTACGAGGATTGGACCCAGGGTTAAAAGCAGGCATACCTCCCGTATTAGGAGTCATTTGAGGGATTTGAGATCCACCAAATGAAAAAGGAGTGTAGGGAGGTGTACTTCCCCCAAGCCCAATCCTAGCATTAGGGCGAGCAGCTGGGATGGATTTCGAAAACTGTGAAGTGAAGTTAGGCATACCATAAGAAAATAGACTAGAAGCCATAGGGATGGACTGAACATTGTAGCTCGGTGAGTGGCCAAGAGACCCAAAGGGGTTCGAGGTGGTAGCTTGAGCATTAACTATAGGCATGGACATAGTAATGATAGGTACCTCGAGCACTACGACCATAGAGGTTGCAAGAGTCGAAGGTGTGCCATTATCTATAGTGGGTATGGGAGTTGAAGGGCTCCCAGAATTCTGAAGACCAGATTCAATACTCATCCTTTTAGAATCACAATTTTGAAGGGTGGACGTGTGTGTACCACATATAATAACTCTACGCCTTTTAGAAGGCAAGGACATGAAATCCAGTGGTAACTGTAACAAGTGACGAGACCGACGGGGCAGTTGGTCCAACTCCATGATGACTTAAGGCTCTAAAGATAACAAATATATCCTGAGGCCAGCTAGTAAGAAAAGAGCACACCAAAAGTCAAATGACCAATATGCATGCAAATGGGGTAAAGTGGCTAAGTGGCCTCCCTCCCTAAAGAAGGTATGTCTTGCCCAAGAGGGGCCTGAGACCCCACACTAAAGATCGAAGGTAACAAAATCAGTTATAGGGGCCCTCGTGGGATTAACAACTAGTTGGCCAGATCCCCCCGGAGAGGTAACCCTCCATAAAGGTTGTGTGTTGTCTGACCCCTATCTGACCCAGGGTAACTGAAGAATAACCCCTGTAAGTAACATATGAAATACCTAAGTCAAGCAAATAATAAACCACTGTATAACCAATGCACAGGTGAGCAGTCGTAAGTCTGGATCACCGTATGGGCAGGGTAGCAAATCCTGAAAACTTGAAATAACCGCCTCTCACAGAGGTATGGGCACTTGCAAGATCCCCAAATATGAATAAATCCACATAAATATCTCTGACATTAGGCGAGTATCAGGGGGATATCCCTTCAACCAAATTCGCACGACCTCATGATTAACTCCAGTGTGAGCAGAGCCTCCTGATCTTACCAATTATACGATGGATTTCTCCACTGCATGCCTCAGACACATATGTTGATTCAATTGCCTTGGAGAAGTTTACTCACAAAAATCCTATTCCAAGGCACTAAATCCTAGGCTAGTTTGTGCACCCTAGAAAATAAAATCGTTACTAATAAATTTTAAATTATAATGTTGATTTTATGGTCGTGATTACTCAAAAAGGTATGGTGATGAAACTCATGGTGGTATGACTCTGCAAGAAAGTAAATATGAAAATAATGCAAAGTCCTAACTTTAACTTTCAATGTATGATATGCTCCTAAAAGCGATGCAATTTTCAAATTCAACTCTACGATTCAGAAGTAAAAAATGCAATCTTTCACTGTATGCACTAAGATAATGATAAAAACTCAAAAGACAAAAAATGCCAAGCAATGCAAAATGCCTATTTTTTTTGTATTTTCAATATATCAAAATTGAAAATGCATGGATTGAAAATTAACTTGATATAAATCCCTACTGTGTATAAAAGAGATATTACTCAAGTAGGATATCAAGCAATGAAACACCCAGCCCAATGTACAAGGACAAAAAATGAAAAGATTAAGAGAAAAACTTCGCCCAAAAATTCAACCAAAAGAGGGTTTCCTGTCATCCCACGAGTACTCAATAGGCACTACAGAGACCTAAGAAGGATAAAAAAGCATCAAATCCCACCCAACAAACACCAGACCAAGAAAACAAGAAAAGAAGAAAGGTGTACGTGATTGTTTGGGCAAACAGATCATATATACACAGCTTGTAGTGAGACAACCTACATGTATACGCGACTGTTAAGAAAAAAGGCACGTATATGATTTGAAACAAGGCCAAGAAAGGGAGAAAGGCTGAAATATTAGACCCAGAGTGAATAGGAGCTGTCAAGAAATGATACGACAAGAACCACAATAGAAACAAGATCAATCTAAAGAGAAAAGTACTTCAAACCCTAAGAAAGAATATTCATCCCCAGTATGGTCACCAATTCTATTACGAGGAAAATATCTCTACGGCTAGGGTGAACCACAACAGACATGTATGACTATAGAAACCATCTCAATTCCAGCATATCCTATATAAACTAGTGTGCAAGGGAGGTAAGAAAGAGGCTTACCTCGTCCAAACATTTGATGATGTCCACCGTTGAGCACTTAGACCCAAAGATTTATACCTGCAACAAGTTATCAACAAACAAGTAGAGCAAGAATATAGTGATAATATAACAGGTTAGCACATTAGATAGAATAATCCATTAATATACAAAACAAACATGCCCATGGATCATAACATATATATTTACATGATATCAATTGGACAGGAAAAGAGTATTTCTATTAATAAATGATCAGTAGAAGTGAAAATATTACATACTTCCATGTCGGCATAGTTCGGAACCAAGAAACCAAGTTCCTTCCAACTGAGCCTCCACCACTTCAATCCTCCACCAAAGGCAAGCTCATATAAGGGAGACAAAGAGGTTCTCCATCAATAAGGGAAGATCTTGGGGGCTGAACACTATGTTCAAACTTAAAGGACAAAGGGATGCAGACTCAATATGAAGTAAATAATTTCTCCAGAGTAACTTTGCTCTCAAAGTTGAAGTCTCTCTTTGATCTGAAAATGATAAAGGCTTGTATTCTTGAAAATATTTGCAAGTTTTTAATTAAGTGTTCTTATGCAAAAGGATCAATTTGCATACAAAATTTTAATAGAAATTACACATTCAAGATGCAATAAATACCAGCAAAATACAGTGAACAATAAACACATAACACAACAAATGATAAAGGAGTTCACCCCTCTCTTGGGCTACATCTCCTGGTCCAGCTTCCAATGGTTCTTTTATATTATTTTCTCAAAGTGATAAAATATGTGCTTTACAATTCTCAAAATTCCAAATAGATGGCTCCAATGGCTTCAGAACGTCCAAAAACCCCTAGCCGGGCTTTTTCGACACCTGATTTGGCCAAAAATTGAAGAAGATAGGCTTCCTGGAAGTTCCCCTTCAAACTTGCTATCTTTGGATCGCCAAAATGCACCTCTGTGTGTCCAACCTAGCTTCTGTGCTCATTTCCGTGCTAAATCCTAGCACCGACACATAATCACAACCAGCGCGCAACTGTAGAACAGTTAGGGAACCTAGCCCCCTAACCGCCAAGTTGTTGGGCGTATGGTCCATGTGACCACACATAAAAGGGCTAGGTTTCAACCAAAGAACAAGTGACAAGTGTTCAAACGCACACGAGGGTTTTGAATCCATTTAAATGCACATGTGTATGGTCATATAGTGGTCCACATTTGAACGGGGGTTGGGTCTTAGCCCCAACCCTGTCTGCGCCCAAACCTTAATACAATTCAAAATTAAATAAAATCGAAACCATATAGTGGTAAGAACTACATGGTGGGAACGCCGGTTGGGAAGCCCTTCCCAAAGCTCTACCCCTGCCCGAAGGTCGTGGGGTCGAGTCCTACAGACTCCACAAATGTTAACCATTGCCCAGGTGACACGTGGCAGCCCTCGCTTGGGCCACGTGTCACCAATCCGTTTACCAAAAATATGCCACGTGTTGGACGCTAATTCGTCCACATGACTACCAACTCAACATCTTCCATGTGTCATACGACCCTGCCCACTCATCATCTGCCACGTGTCGTACGACCCTGCCAACTCAGCATCTGTACGGACTGTACAGTCAACAAATTTTTTGCCTGTTTGACAATTTGAACAGAACGCGATATCTCACTCATCCGACATCCGTTTGAACCCATTCGAGTTGTGTTGGGTTCGTGATGACGGGGTCTATGCAACCATTCAATTTGAAGCGATTCCGAGCACTTTGAATTTTGAGCAAAATTTGATCCCCTGGATCACTCTCCCTTTTCCATACCTCAGAATTGGCTTCTTTATAGCCTTCAAAATGCAACTGAAGGGCCAAGTCAGAACGTTTCCAATATATGGAAGGCCAAGGATCAGAGATCCCCTGTCATGACATGGAAACCCGACATTTAATTTTGATTTTCTGGAACAAATCCCGATGTACGCGGGCTGTAGTGTAGCAGCCAACGTATACGCTTGATGTATAGCTTGCGAGGTGCGTACAAGTGGAAAAATATTTATTTTTGTCTCTAGATTTATCAATCAGGGAAAGTAAGTCTACATGGGGGAATGGAATAAGGCCCTCTCTGCAAGATTGCATAGGGTGAGGCAAATCTTGATTTAACACAAGAAACAACAAGAAGCTTGAAGCAAGTGGAGGAAGAACTTGCCAAGGTCAAGTTGTCTTGAGTAGTGAAGAGTAGTTGAGCTTTGGAGGCAGTTTACGGGAGTTCTATTACTCCCTTTTTAGTTTCATCTGTTGCGTCAGGCTCTTGAGACAGAGCAGAATACAACTGAGTCAGTCAAAGACCTATATGATGTAATTTTGATGCATATTTTAAGCATTGAATTTTGAATAGAGAAACCTCCCTCACTGAAGACAAAGGCCCGGAGACGTAGGCAGATTTTTCCAAACTACATTATCAACTTCTGGTGTACATTCTATTGATGGTTTGTTTTTTTGAGTTATCTAATATTTCTCTTCATTACTTAATCTTTTGTCGCTTATACATTCACATGCATCGTCAGAAAAGGTCTTGATAAAATTGAAGTCATAGTGCAAAATTGCTAAGCACTGATTTCGGATCAAGGGGTATCAGAGTAGGCTGAATTTTGCAGGAATTATGAATATGTGGAAAATCTTGAAGAGAGACAAAATTCAAGAGATCAAAGAGATTACCAACCGATTCAACGAGAAAATGTTGAGCTGCGACGATTGGTGCAAATCCTTGAGGAAGATAGGGAAAGATTGTGAACAATGATGTTAGCAACGAAAGAAAGGCCAGTTGGAGGAAGTCCTTCAGTTAGAAGCCTGAGCCCTGTCAAGGATGATGGAACTCATCCATTCTATAGGAAATCGGATGAGGAGGATTCATATACTCCTACTACTTCGGTTGAGGAGCATTCAGTAGGAGAGGCTAATGGCACATTCTCTTCGTTAGCAGAAGGTACTCATTACACTCCATCTTCTCTTGTAGCTGATCAGGAAGTGGATTCTGACCATCAAGATATTGCATCATTTGAGAAACATACCAAAGGAATTCTTAAGAGAATGTTATCCAAGTTCGGGTACAGGAAAGGGCAAGGTATTGGAAAATATGTCCAAGGCAGAGCTGAGCCGATTGAGGTGCGAGAACGACCACTCCATGAAGGATTGGGTTATGTAGGAGAATCTACTAACGATGACAGTCCAATGGTTTGTTGCACACACTGTCGTAAGATAAGACATGATGTTGACCATTATTGGGAGTGACATCCAGAGCTGACACCGGAATGGTTTCGAACTCGTTAAGGCAAACAGGCAGCTCGAGCCAACAATGATGCGAACAATGAGTCATGGAAGAAAGGTAAAAAGGTTGAAAGGTATAAATCCCCTTCACCCATGTTTACTGATGAGCATACTAGAGTTGTGGAACTTATCAGAAGAACAATTCCATGCACATTTTTTAGCAACCATAACCATTGTGTTGCAAAATGATGGAAACAAAAAGTATACGGGAAAAAGATCATGGCTACAAGGAGTACGCCAAGACTAAATGATGCAACACTGCAGGTCAAGAAGAATTTGCGTGCAAATTCAGCGCAACCAAGACAAGAGTCAAAGAAATCCAATGGGGATTCGTCTCACTCAGGGAAAGGCATCATCAAATTCCTTCGAGCACAAAACACTTTCTCACATTGTCATAAGAATGGAAATTGTGAAGATAATTGTTGGAAGTTGCATCCAGGGTTGCGATGCTCCACAAAGCCTGAAGGGCTAGAGCAGAAGAAGGACGCTACAGAAGAGCAGGGGAAGAATGTTGCAAAAGGATAGATGAAGGATGTTGCAGATAAGAAGAGGAATGACCATGAAGCTCCACTAGCAGGAGATGAGTCTTCCTCCTGGAACTGGGCATATTTTATGCCCTATATGTAAAGTGAGTCAGTGTCAATTTTCATTGATGTAATAAAAGTGATTTGATTTATGAAATCACTTATTGGGTCTAGTTAATGCTAAGTATAGGTTGTTTGTTATTTTTTGATTGATGTAAGGATATAGTCAAGTGATGTAATAAACCTTTTTGGGACCAAAATGTATTTAGTGGGAAGGCGTGATCTAGATTCGGATCAAGGAGCTTGATGGGGCTCAAAAAGGCCTGAAAATCAATGTTCTCAGAATGGATTCAAAATGGATGTGTGCATAGGCCTCGTCAATACGAACCCAATGCAACTTGAACAGGCTCAAATGGACATCGCATTCTCAAGTTATGGAGATCTATTCGTTTTCCCAAACATGTAAAAAAATGTTGACTATACTGTCTATACAGTGCCACGTGGAAGCTGACTGTACAGGCCATATGACCGTACAACTGACATGGAAGCACAGTGGGTATTTTTCGTACAGCTGATGTGGACCAACCAGGAGGTGACCTGTGTCACTACTGGAAGGGTGACACGTGGCACACTCATACAGGTGCCACGTGGCCCTACTGTACGGTGACACGTGGTAGGGTACGACATAGATAGGTGGCAGGTACGCTTGGTTGACAAATGGCCCAATCAATGTTCGACAAGTGGCATCAGTTCAACAGATTGGGTGGTGACACATGGACAAGACTTAGGCTACCATGTGGCACCTAGGTTTTGGTCGATTTGTTTTTGCAAAACTTTGGTAGTTATGGGATTCGAATCAGAGACCTCCTACCGGGAAGAGTCTTCACAAAGGATGGGCACCGACCCACCTACATCGTGGAGCTTACAACTTAATGGTTCCGAAATTATTTAAGTTTGGAGTTAGGTTAATTTTGGAAAAGTAAGGGTTGGGGCCTAGCCCCAACCCCGATGCATTCCATACGCCCACTCCCACAGGACCTTACCTCTATCTCTGGTAGCACGCATCGTGTGGCAGGTGGCCCACAGTTCTCAGCTCACATATATCCATATAACCATCATTGATATGTGTGTTGGCACATTCATACTCCAGGGATAAGGTCATGAGCATGGTTTTTGTCAGCCCCTGGATTTGGGGATTCCCATGTGACTTGGAGCTACGGTATGCATGCGGAAAAGTTGGTGGTTAGCGCTTAGTATGGGGCGCGGTCCTATTACAAGACACCATGTGACCTTTACTTTCAGAGGTTAGGGCCAACGCAAATCTCTTTGGGCTGGCACTTGGCCATATACATTTCCATGTGACTGAAAAGAAGGGGCGTGCGTGCAGGAAAAGGGGATTAGCCCTTTATTTTCTCCAAAGTGGGTTTTTCTAACTTTAGGTTAGTGGATTTTTTTGGATTTTTGGGCAGTTTTGGCCATATCTTGGTGGATATTGACCCAATTTGGGTGCCACAAGAAGTGGGTTGTTGGGATTTGATCCATCTACCTCGTGTCTATATAAACCAAGTGTTGGCATAGGGGCAGACCTAGGGTTCAACGCTCAAGAGCACACTAACAAAGCCCTAACTACTGGCCCTTTCGGCAACACTTGCGAAGCAGATGAAGTCTCACCAGAGGTAGAGGTAGGGGTGGTTGCAAGACTCAGGTGTCTACAAACTTAGCTAGGACATATATCTGTGATTATATCATTTACAGAGAACTTAGCATCGATCATTCGTCAATATTCAACCCATATTATACTTTGTAGACGACACAGAGCATCGCGGTGTGCACTCAAATCTACAATATTTCAGCACTTAACCGTAGTAACCCAGATCAGATCCAGTAGATCATCACTAAGCATCCTCATACACATCAGATCTAACAATCATATATATCTAATAAGAACTGAGCATAAGTGGGTCTATCAAAGCACATAGCATAAGAAAAAACACATTGAATCAAAGCATAGAGCATAACACACAGATTTATGTGGTTCACCCCAACCCTGGGGCTACGTCCACAAGATCTTCTTCTTTATTATCGTCTTCAATCTATTACAAGCACAAAGCCTCCAAAACCCTTCTTCTCATAGGAAAGAAGATCTGTGCAGCTCGCTAGATTCTTCTTCCTTGCATTACAACACTTAGCTTTCTATAGCAACCTCACAGTAACTTGCACTTAGCCTTGCAAGCCTTACACAGCTCGCATAGAGAACTTATTCAACATCACATAGATGCACTACCAATTGCACTAATCAATCACATATACTACTTATTACATTTCCTATCCTTATATTTATACATTACAAAAGTGGGCCTAAGCATGGGTAAACCCATGGGTCGACATCCCTTTCCCATTACATTAACCCAAAACCCTAAAAGGGCCCAAAAGTGGACCAAGATCTTGTGATCTCTGCTTCATCTAGCGCTCCATCTTTGACAGGTTGTCGAAGTCCAAAAACGGTCAAATATGACCAAGTGTTCCTCAAAACTTGGTCAAGGGCCAACAGGTCCCCAACACTCACCTGTGACTCGTCTCGAGTCACTCTGGTCTGATCAATTCCGCCTCGAATGCCTCTAGCTTGGCTCAAGCTACTTCGACCTACTGTAGTGCAACGACCTCTTGCTTAGTGAACTCCTGGATCACTGTGTCGTTTACTGTCCCTTCTAGGCATTGTTTTGTGGTGATGACAACCTGTTCAAGCTCGGCTCCCTAGATTTCAACTTTAGTGAACAGTTAGCATGCCTTTTCTTGGATTGGTTGAAGTCGTTGGGAGACTTCCATCACTTTACTTTGCAACATGTGTACCTATTGTTGGGTGGTGCGTTTTTCTAGAAATCTCTTCATTCTTTCGACTGGGGTCAAGGCCTTCAGTTGCGTCTGTAGCGTATCTGTGTGTTCCTTTGATTCTTGGAGTTGTGCCTCCAATGCCTGCAACTTTGGATTCTCTATGAGGTTCTCATAAGTATAGGTGCTTCTAGCACTCAGCTGCTTGCATTCCAAGGAAAAGGTTTTTAATCAGCCAACTGCGCTATGGGCAGTTGCCTCCCTTAGATATCTTATTTCTTGAGGAGTCTCGGGAACGACACGAAGTTCCAAATTTGTGATGCGCTGCTGAAGTTGTTGGACTACTTCTTCAAGTTGTGCCACCTAGTGTGGGACACGTTCTTCAATCTTCACTTCTATGACCGTCATAGAGCGAAGTGCTTTGTGAACCCTTTCCTTTACTTCAAGTTGCTCTGCTAGCAATGGTCTTCTTGCAACGGGTATGAGGCTACATTAACTTGTGTTCTGCCCATTATGGTGCGGTCTAACGGTCTAGTGGTGAGCCATAAATGATTTCCGACCCATTTGAAGAACTAGTCGAATGGTTATATTGGCTTCCAACGACTATATTACTTCACCTCAGCGAAGTCGCATATGTCGTTGTTCTGATATCCGGGCGAAGCTCCAATTCTGCAAAGTGTCTTGCTGCGAGGTACCCTCTGGGATATTCTATAATTTTTCAATCTTAGCCTTCTTCTTACTTAGCTTTATAGCCTTCTTTCCAGTGAGATTCATCTCGGTGATTCTCTTCCCATTTTGATTCTTATTTTCCTTGGACATAGTCACTTCGTGCTGGTGAGATTCTCTCCTAAGGTTTAGGTATATCACTTCTTCTTTGTTTGGGGTAGAAATTTCAGCCTTTTGTGTAGCTTTGGCCTCGACATCTGGGCTTCTAGCATTAACTGGCTTCGAGCGGTTCTCATATTCTTCTATCAACTATGCAATCCTTTTAGTCATGAAATCTTTTAACTCTTGTCTCTACTGTTCTAAAACCTCTTCTTCTTCTTTCTTTCTAGCGTGTTCTCTTTCAATCCAAGGTTTTTCGAGTAGCATAGTAAATGGGGCGTTGTCCTCAATGAATTTGATAATCTCAAAATCTTCTTTTGTCGAAGTTCCATTGATTGTCATAGGTATCCGAGTGATTTTTCCACATAACATCATCAGTTTTCCTCTGAATAGTCCCATTCCTCCCAATGAAGGAATCATGGCAGGCTTCCCTATAGCTTCCCAAGTTCTTTCTGGCATAATATTCACTTGTGTTTCTTCATCAAGAATACAGTCAATGTCGAAGTCCCCTATTCTTGCTTCGACTTTCTCCTTTCCTTTGAAGATCTCTGGTAATCGGACATCTTTATGTTCCTTCAGGGTTTCTTTCATCTATATTAATACTTTCACTAATTCTTGCTGGGTTTCTGCCTTTTCTATATTTGCCTTATGGTCTTCTTGATTTAGATTTATCCTTTCAAGCTTAGCGATCATTATAGGGAAATCCAATACCTCATGGTCCTTAGCTTTGAAACAGAGACAACTAGGTCTTCTACCAGGGCATTCCTTAGCTAGATGGCCTAGTTTTCTGCAACTGTAACATAGGCTTAATCCTCGCTTTATTTTAAATGATCCCCAGCCTCTTCTATACTGCGCACTAGAATCGTGATAGCTAACCTGTAGAAAATTATTTCTAGGATCTTGCATCCATTTGTTAGTCCAAACATTCTTTCTATGCATAGGTATAACATATCTATCATTATACTTATCAGATCTATTCATATCAAACTTTATTTCATCTATTAATGCCCTAGTTTTTAAGCTAGGACAAAATCTATCAAACATACCTAGATCCATGCTCTAGAAACAAAAAATTTCACTTATCTTACTTCTACAGAGCACAAAGCTTCTGGATCTAAGAAATTTTGACTATTCTTCCCTTTATTAGAGCACAAAGCTTACAGATCTTACCTCTTTTCTGCAGATCTTACCTCTTTCTTTCAAAAATTTCCACTTTTACTTTTCTTAGAGCACAGAGCTTACAGATCTTACTTCTTTTCTGCAGATATGACCTCTTTCTTTCAGAAATTTCCACTTTTACTTTTCTTAGAGCACATAGCATTTAGATCTCGCTTCTTTTCTTTAGATCTAATCTTCCTTTATTCATATTTGACCTTATTCTTGGCACAAAGATTCACAGGTCGAGTAAAAAGTTGTGCACTAGGGAAACATATCTACGCACAGATATTTCTTTTGCACAAAGTTTCTTCTTCCTCTGTTCCCAACAATCACAGTTTCAGGTCCCCGCAACGGAACCATTTGTTGGCACAGGGGCAGACCCAGGGTTCAATGCTCAAGAGCGCACCAACAAAGCCCTAACTACCATCCCTTTCAGCAACACCTGTGAAGCAGATGAAGTCTCACCCGAGGTAGAGGCAGGGGTGGTTGAAAGACTCAGGTGTCTGCAACCTTAGCTAGGACACATATCTATGATTATATAATTTACAGAGAACTTAGCATCGATCATTCATCAATATTCAGCCCTTATTATACTTCGCAGACAACACAGAGCATCGCAGTGTACACTCGGATCTACAGTATTTCAGCACTTAACCATAGTAACCCATATCAGATCCAGTAGATCAACACTAAGCATCCTCATACACATCAGATATAACAATCATATATATCTAAGAAGCACAGAGCATAAGTGGGTGTATCAAAGAACATAGAATAAGCAAAAACACATTGAATCAAAGCACAAAGCATAACACACAGATTTACGTGGTTCACCCCCACCCTGGGGCTACGTCCACAAGATATTTTTCTTTATTATCATCTTCAATCTGTTACAAGCACAAAGCCTCCAAAACCCTTCTTCGCATAGGACAGAAGATCTGCGCAACTCGCTAGATCCTTCTTCCTTGCATTACAACACTTAGCTTTCTATAGAAACCTCACAGTAACTTGCACTTAGCCTTGCAAGCCTTACACAGCTCGCACAGAGCACTTATTCAACATCACATAGATGCACTACCAATTGCACTAAGCAATCACATCTACTACTTCTTACATTGCCTATCCTTCTATTTATACATTACAAAAGTGGGCCTAAGCGTGGGTAAACCCATGGGTCGACATCCCTTTCCCATTACATTAACCCAAAACCCTAAAAGGGCCCAAAAGTGGACCGAGATCCCATGATCTTTGCTTCGCCTAGCACTCCATCTTTGACAAGTTGTCGAAGTCCAAAAATGGTCAAATATGACCAAGTGTTCCTCAAAAATTGGTCAAGGGCCAACACCAAGCCATTGTGAGGTTTGAAGCAAGAAAGAAGTAGCAAGAAGCTTGAAGAAAGTTGAGGAAGAACTTGCCAAGGTTAAGTTGTCTTGAGGAATGAAGAGTAGTTAATCTTTGGAGGTAGGTTTCAAGAGTTCTATTACTCCTTTTTCAGTGTTGTTTATTGCGTCAATCTCCTGACACAAAGAAGAATACAATTGATTTAGTAAGAGACCTATATGATGTAATTTTGATGCAGATTTTAAGCATTGAAAATTGAATAGAGAATCCTCCCTCACTGAAGACAAAGGCCCGGAGACGTAGGCAAATTTTGCCGAACTCCGTTATCAACTTCTGGTGTACATTATGTTGATGGTTTTTTTTTTTTAGTTATCTAATATTTATCTTCATTACTTAAGTTTTTGTCTCTTATACATTCACATGCATCATCAGAAAAGGTCTTGATAAAATTGAAGTCATAGTGCGAAATTGCTAAGCACTGATTTCAGATCAAGTGGTATCAGAGCAGGTTGAATTTTGCAGGAATTGTGAATATGGGGAAAATCTTGAAGAGATCTAGAATTCAAGAGCTTGAATAGATTAACCAAATGATTCAGCAGGAAAATGTTGAGATGCGATGATTGGTGCAAATCCTTGAGGAAGATGGGGAATATTGCGAACAATGATGTTAGCAACGAAAGAAAGGCTAGTTGGAGGAAGTCCTTCAGTTAGAAGCCCGAGCCCTATCAAGGATGATGGAATTCATCCATTCTATAGGTAATTGGATGAGGAGGATTTGTATACTCCTACTACTCCGGTTGAGGAGAAATCAGTAGGAGAGGCCATTGGCACATTCTCTTCGCCAACAGAAAGTACACATTACACTCCAGCTTCTCCTGTAGCTGATCAGGAAGTGGATTCCAACCATCAAGATATTGCATCATTTGAGAAACATACCAAAGGAATTGTTAAGAGAATTTTATCCAAGTTTAGGTACAGGAAAGGGAAAGGTATTGGAAAATATGGCCAAGGCAAAGCTGAGCTAATTGAGGTGCGAGAACGACCACTCCGTGAAGGCTTGGGTTGCACAGGAGAATATACTAACGATGACAGTCTAGTGGTTTGTTGCACACATTGTCGGAAGTTCGGACGCGATGTTGACCATTGTTGGGAGAGACATCTAGATCTGACACCAGAATGGTTTCAAACTCATTAAGGCAAACAGGAAACTCAAGACAGCAATGACGCGAACAATGAGTCACGGAAGAATAATAAAAAGGTTGAAAGGTATAAATCCCCTTCACCCACCTTTACTGATGAGCATACTAGAGTCATGGAACTTATCAGAAGAAAAATTCCATGCAAATTTTGTAGTAGTCATAACCATTGTGTTGTAGAATGATGGAAACAAAAAGTATACGGGAAAAAGATCACGGCGACAAGGAGTATGCCAAGACTAGATGGTGAAACACTGCAAGTCAAGAAGAATCTGCGTGCAAATTTAGGGAAACCAAGGAAAGAATCAGAGAAATACAATGGGGATTCGGCTCAATCAGGGCAAGGCACAATCAAATTCCTTCGAGCATGAAACACTTTCTCACATTGTCAAGAATGGACATTGTGAAGATAATTGTTGGAAGCTACATCCAGGGTTGTGATGCTCTACAAAGCCTGAAGGGCCAGAGCAGAAGAAGGACATTGCAGAAGAGAAGGGGAAGAGTGATGCAAAAGGACAGAAGAAGGATGTTGCAGATAAGCAGAGGAATGACCACGAAGCTCCACTAGCAGGAGATGAGTTGTCCTCCTAGAACTTGGCAGATTTTATGACCTATATGTAAAGCGAGTGAGTGTCAGTTTTCATTGATGTAATAAAAGTGATTTGATTTATGAAATCACTTATTGGGTCTAGTTAATGCTAAGTCTAGGTTGTTTTTTATTTGTTGATTTATGTAAGGATATAGTCAAGTGATGTAATAAAACTTTTGCGGACCAAAAGGTCTTTAGAGGGAAGGCGTGATCCAAATTCAGATCCAGGAGCTTGATGGGGCTCAGAAAGGCCTAAGAATCAATGTTCTCATAATGGATTCAAAAGGGATGTGTGTGTAGGCCTCGTCTATATGAACCCAACACAACTTGAACATGATCAAACAAACATCGTATTCTCAAGTTATGGAGATCTATTCATTTTCCCAAACAGGCAAAAAAATGTTGGATGTACAGTCCGTATAGTGCCACATGGCAGCTGACTGTATAAGCCATACGGCTATATAACTGACGTGGAAGCACAATGGACAGATTTCGTACAGTTGATGTGGACCAACCAGGAGGTAAAACGTGTTACCACTAGAAGGGTGACACATGGCATGCTCATACAGGTGCCATGTGGCCCTACCATATGGTGACATGTGGCAGGGTACAACGTAGACACATGGCAGGTATGGTCGGTTGACAACTATCCCAATCAATGTTCAACAAGTGGCATAAATTCAACGAATTGGGTGGTGCCACGTGGCCTAGAATTGGGATACCATCTGGAACCTAGGTGTTGGTCGATTTGTTTTTGCAAAACTCTGGTAGTTATGGGATTCGAACTGGAGACCTCCCACCGGGAAGAGTCTTCTCAAAGGTTGGGCACCGACCCACCTACACTGTGGAGCTTACAAATTAATGGTTTTGAAATTATTTAAGTTTGGAGTTAGGCTAATTTCGGCAGAGTAAGGGTTGGGGCCTAGCCCCAACCCCGATGTATTCAATACGCCTGCTCCCACAGGACCTTACCTCTATCTCCGGTAGCACGCGTCATGTGGCAGGTGGCTCACGGTTCTCGGCTCACATGTAGCCATATAACCATCTGTGATTTGTGTGTTGGCACATTCATACTCCAGGGATAAGGTCATGAGCACAGTTTTTGTTAGCCCCTGGATTTGGGGGTTCCCATGTGATTTGGAGCTACGATATGCATGCAAAACATTTGGTGGTTAGTGCTTAGTATGGAGCGCGGTCCTATTACAAGAAATCATGTGACCTTTGCTTTCGGAGGTTAGGTTCAGCGCAAATCCCTTTGGGTTGGAGCTTGGCCATATACATTTCCATGTGATCGAAAAGAAGGGGTGCGTGCATAGGAAAAGGGGCTTAGCCCTTTATTTTCTCCAAAGTGGGTTTTCTAACTTTAGGTTAGTGGATTTTATTGGATTTTTGGGCAGTTTTGGCCATATCTTGGTGTATATTGGCCCAATTTGAGTGCCACAAGAAGTGGGTTGTTGGGATTTCATACCTCTACCTCATGGCTATATAAACCAAGACATTGTGAGGTTTGAAGCAAGAAATAAGAAGCAAGAAGCTTGAAGCAAGTTGAGGAATAACTTACCAAGGTCAAGTTGTCTTGAGCAGTGAAGAGTAGTTGATCTTTGGAGGTAGTTTTCAGTGTCGTTTGTTGTGTCAGGCTCCTGGGATAGAGAAGAATACAGTTGAGTCAGTAAGAGACCTATATGATGTAATTTTGATGCATATTTTAAGCATTGAATTTTGAATAGAGAAGCCTCCCTCGCTGAAAACAAAGACCCGAAGACGTAGGCGAATTTTGCCAAACTCCGTTATGAACTTCTAGTGTACATTTTGTTGATGGTTTGCTTTTTTGAGTTATATAATATTCCTCTTCATTACTTAAGTTTTTGTTGCTTATACATTCACATGCATCGTCAGAAAAGGTCTTGATAAAATTGAAGCCATAGTGCGAAATTGCTAAGCACTGATTTCGGATCATCAATGATATTAGTAAGCACAATTCAATTGGTTTGTTCAAATTATATTATACCAAACAATTATCACCATCACTGACCCAGGATTGCGGTTGGAAGATGGCATGTTAGAATTGGCAGGGTAAAGTGACTCTATTTTCATCTACCAACTACTTGTGGAATTTTTCTCCTGATAAGAGCTTCCTATGTTTTTGAACTAGTGGAATATTTTATGCATCTGAACTTGATTCTGAATCAGGATCCTGCAAATTTGGATACATTTTTATTCAGAGTGACATGGATAAAAAAATTAAATTCAATTAGATAATAAAAATATAAATAAAATATGAACTTACTGGAGATGGAAAGGGAGAACTCCGTGATGGACTTTGAGCAATATGGAATGTGATGGAATTTGAAGAATTGGCCATTTTATATTATAGGTTTTTCTTTGTGCATTTGAGCAAAATCAACATAACTATGAAGTATTGCAAGTCATATTATAAGCGGAAAATGTATACTATGAAGTAATGCAAGTCATGTGGATGCATCCTAAAAGATAATTTAAGATGAAAATACTATTTATGTGCAAATAAAAATTTAGATAAATTTTAAATCATCTATAACAACATAAAGCACCGAGGTGTTTAATTACTAACCGAACCGGTTCTCAAGATTTCAAATANATATATACAATATTGGTGCTCAAAAAATATTTAGTGCACCAGTGCTTTGTATCAACAAACACACTGGTGTGTTATCCTAATAAATGCATTGATGTTTTAAAAAACTTAGAAAACAAAACGCGACTTTGTTTTTTCACAATTGAAAAATGAGCATGAATTTATTTTTCGAAAATCTTATTTCATAAAGTCCTTTAAATAGTAAGAAGTTATTCACTATTTCATTATTTTGCTAAAGTTTACAGGGGAGAGATTTGCAAGAGAGACATATCGGGGAGCATTGTGGAGCAGCAGAATACTTTGGAACAACATAATTATTCAGAAGTTCAGAATTTGAAGGGTATGGTGATTCACTCGAAATCTTTTTCATAAAGTCATTTAAATAGTATTAAGTTATTCATTATTTCATTATTTTGTCAAAATTTACAGGGGATATATTTGCAAGAGAGACATACCAGGGAGAACTGTGGAGAAACATAATACTTTGGAACAATAGAATTATTCAGAAGATTAGAATTTGAAGGGTATGGTGATTCACTCAAAACCCTTTTGGAGAAAAAAAATTATTAAAAATATCAGAATTTGAAGAATTTTGTGATTCACTCAAAACCTTTCATAGTAAAAATTTTAAATTTTACTATTGACTTTAATAATAAAAAATTTTACCCCTCGGATGGGGTGCCACATAGACCTCCCGAGACACATGGCGAGGAGCTAGGCCTGGCCTTAAATGAGGCCGACCGACTCCCATCCCCGTAGAATTTAGGATGGGAGCAGACTCCAGCTATCGCCCTCCTGAAACAAGACTTGCGCCTCGCACGAGCAGTCTAATTATGATGCTCACCCACGCAGAATACTTAAATGGCACCGAACGTCCCGTCGATCCTCCTGCTCTTAGCGTGCCTGCACCATGTTTTTATCCACTTCATTTTCACTTTGCACCCTAGCTGTAGCTGGAAGCCTCGAAGCATACATCTTCCTTCCTTCAGCAGCCCTCATGCTTGCATCCCTAGCTTGATGCCTCGTTGAGGAGCAGCCTGGCATTCCTATACCGCTCGGAAAAAAACGCATGCAAAAAATGGAATGGGCTCTTTCCATTGCCTGGACCCAGCTTCAACGTAGCAGAATTGGATGTAATGCGACTCTGGTTGCAACAGTCATCATGGAGCCTCGAGTTGCAGCAGCCATTGTGGAGCCTCCAGTTGTAGCAGCCATCGTGGAGCATCCCATTGCATACGTCGTAGAGGAAATCCCGGAGGAGCCTGTTTAGGAGACCTCAGAGATACTTCTTTTCACAGTGCCGGACAATTGGGATCCACCAAGTGATTTCAGAGTGGGAGCTTCCCTGCCTATCCCCGAGGATTATCATGGCGGCAAAATGGTGGTGATAAGGGATGAAGCCTTCACCTGCTATGTGGAAGAGAAGACCCCAGTAGACTTGGACCCTCAGGATGCAGAACTGACGCAGACTGGGAAGGAAAAATCAAGCGAGACAGTGGAAGCAGAGCCAAGTGAGTGTAGTGGAAAGGCCAAGGAGGATGGCACAATCTTCATGCCACCTCCTATATCTTTCATGCAAACTCAATGGACTGACCTGCCACCTCTACTCCATCAGGACTTGCTCAATTTGGTTTTTGACTTGAGGAGCCAAATGGCGGATCAGGCCTATCGTGGCACTCTCATGTTCTAGCATGTGGAAATGTTCTTCGACACCTATTCCAATGCGCCACCGAGACAAATATGCCCCACCTGCCTACAACACTTTGTCATTCCATCCAAAACACACGCACCGGATGCGGATACCACCTCAGATGCCACTGGGTATTAGATATGGTCCTGTTCAAAGCTTACAGTCTCTCTTTCATAGTTTTTTATATGACTCTAGTTATATCATGTAAGACACTATGCACAGTTAAGACAATGACACACCATCAATCCTAGTTTCCTTCAGGCAGGATTGATGGAAAACTAGTTTTCCTTGAACAGGGGTTCACTCTATTTCGGTTTCTGATTCATCGGTGGAATGGAGGGAAATCCAGAGATAATTGCACTTTTTGATACTTAATATATAAGGAACTGCCCACTTTTTTACTTACAAAAAACAATAATAAAAGTTTTTACAATTTGTATCCCTATTTAAATTTAATTAAAATTCAAAAAAAAAAATCATACTTATTTTAAACCCTTGTTTCTTCTTTCTTATGACTGCAAAATTTCACCTCAGGGTTTAACTCCCTCTATCACTTCACAATTATGGTTTTTCATTTTAGGCATTTTAGATTTAATGGGTTTGTGTTTCTATTATAAGGCGTTTGACATGTGATGCAATCAGACCACTTATTGCATCAGATCCAATCTCTGTCGACCTTGTCACATTTGTTTTTTTAAATAGTTTCTAGTTATCAGTGTGTCGATTTGACTATAATGCACCGATGCGCTTGCTGATAAAACAAACCAGAAATGTTGCAACATAATTTAAAAAAAACATTAATTCATCGGTGTGTAATTTTTTCGGTTATGTTTTCATTTTTTACTCTATGCACGGTGTTGTTATAGATACATATCACATCGTTGTAATTTAAAGTATTTTTTTTAATTATTTTTTCGTGTCGGTGTGTTTCCTATATCGAACGCACCAGTTCTTTCATATTATTAAAGCGCACTGAAAACTAGATTTGTTTTTTAGCTAAAAATTATGTGATTTATTTATAGAATATATTTAATAGCTTTTGTATTGAATGGTACATGTTGTATATTGATAATAAAAAAATGCATGAGAATAGTTCAAGTAACAAAAATTCTGATCGGCACAATGATAACGCATCCAAAAACGAAAAAAAGACAAATTCTTTGTAAATTCTATACAAAATCAATATGTTTGAACTATATGTAAGTTTAACTAATATTTATTGATTAGTGTGTGTCATGCAGAGCCATAAAATGAGGAAGCTCGATAAGATTATTTGTGATCTAAGTGTAGAAGAGCATAAGAGCTTGATGGAAAAATTGCAATAGAATGAATGAGGTGAATGAAAAAATATTATTCAATATGAGTTCTTTTTCAAATTTTTGTTAATAAGATACTTAAGAATATTAGATAACACGTTTCAAAAAATATATTAATTCACATATGTTTACTGTTCTACTGGGACCAACAACTAAGGAACAAAATGACATCCTAAGAAAATAAAAATTATAAAAGATGTAAATGATGATGAATTGGTCCTTAGCTCATATGGAGTGGTGTTGGAGGTTAATGAAAGGGGGGGAACTTTTACAAAACTATGAGGGATATAGTAGAACGAGCATATAGAAGTACTTTCTACTTATAATACATAAATCAATCCAATGATTCCAAGAACTAGGTTATATCTAAACTACAGGAAGTGTTTCCAGAGCAATGGTCAATGAGACCCGTCAGACTTAAAATAACAAAAACATACAACAACAAAAAAGAATCATTCAAAAAGTAATATTCGTAAAAAAAAATTCTAGAATACGTATATACTACTACAAAGCACTATTTTATTAATATCAATTTTTCTATATTTATTTTTTGTATATCAATATAAAAATATTTTATTGTCATGTTAATTTTTTAAAGAAAATTATGAAAATATCAAAGGATCAATGAGATGATATCCAAAATATGCCAGTAGGAATGTCCAAAAAAATTTACAAGGAGATGGTCAAATAAATGGACATAATTGCAACGCAGGAGCAACCGTCTCAACAATAACGTGCTTCAAATGTATGAAATTGTTGAGTTTTTCTATTAGGTGCATACATATAAATAATTTGGCATTAAATATTAATTTTCAAGTATTTTCTTGCAAAAAACAAAACAAAATGGAACTCATTCAGTACATAAAACAGGACGACAAGGAAGAAAAGAGTTGATAGCAAAGTTTGTGAGTAATTGTTATTTCCTTATAACAACTTAAGATTTCATTTTTGTATATTTTAAGTTGTTTTACAACAATCATCCTTAAATGTATTCAAATAGGTGCTAACATACAAAGAACAACCATCGGAAGAATTGATTGACCTTGGGTTAAGTATGGGCTTAAGAATTGATTGACCTTGTAAGTATGTATGTTGTTTTACTTCTATCATTTTATAATTAATGGAACACAAAAATTCATTTATATTAAATCTATGATTTATTATAGGGTATAAAACTTGCAGAAAACAAAATATGGAAATGTGCCAACAAAAGAGTTGTTTAGAGAAGGCACGAGATTTGGTTTTGAAAGAATATGTATCATTCATGACTCAGTTCTTTTTATGGTACGTCGTTTTTCAATTTACATTCATGTATATTATTTATTTCAATTTTCATTATTCTCACCAATGTAGATACACTCATGACACTTTATTTTTATTTTTGAAGATGGAACTTGGAGAAGAGGAAAACAATTGAGACAATCAACAAAACATTCGACCAAATAACCCAATTCATGGAATTAGCTCGAGCACTAGAATGATGATCAATATATTTGCATATCAATGCAAGTTGTTGTATTTTTTGAAATAATTGTGATGCCAACGCCCTCCCCGCAACCGTCAGGTTGGAAGGTCCACGTTAGCTCACAGGATCTTCTCTTCCCTCGGCCCGAAGAACACTAACCGGTCCTTCTATTTCCCTATCGGGAAATCTGCACCCACAGAACTCTTCGCGCGATCCCCTCTTTTTACTTATCGAGGAATTGGACTTCGCGGTATCGTGAGGTTAATGGTCGAGCGTTGGTGTTCGAATCCCTGAACCCCGATGCAAGTCAACGCTGACCCTTTCTTACCTGTCGGGACTTCTCCTATCGCGATTTCTCCACTCGCGATATCAAGCAATTTACTTTACCGACTCCCGACTCATGATATGCCAAAACTCCGATGAGCCCGCTGCTTTGAATTCTCAACGATCCCTTATCTTGTCGGGACTTCGGACTTCGCGGGATCGCGAATCCTAATGTCAATATTTCAGGACTTCTCGCTGTGAGGTCCCGATAAGACGTGCCACCTGGCCACCTACCAACTCCGATGTAACCCCACACTCTCTTTTGACTGTTGGCATATCGCGTATCGCGATTTCGTGATTCCCGTTGCAATGTTTTGGAGTTTCGATCCATGAAACCCCGATACACGATATACGTGTAGATCCAACGGTCCTCGTGGCCCTGATCAATGGCTCAACCCCTCCTGAGCTTTGAACCTTTTGGGAATACGTCGTCGTATCTCCCCTGCACCTCTATAAGATCTGACGACTCACGGATTATCACGAATTCTCCTCAGAGAATTTCGACCATCTGTTTCTCCTTTGAGAAATCTGCGAAATGACTAAGTGTTCCTCCACGGAACTCATCCACCTGTGTGCAGACTTGCGACGCTTCTTGCCAACCTTCAAGGCACAACTTCTCTGCACTGTCCTTCAACGAATTCGAAGGCCTATCCCTCCTGAGCTTTTATAAAAGACCCTTGCACGCACTCCTTGCGACAAACCTTCAACCACGTCTAAGTGTTGAAGTCCCTTGACTATGTGCACCCCTGCAGCAGCAGTCTTTCAATTGTTCACTCAGGTTTGCAACCCTGAGACTTTTACCGGCATGCGCACTCCTTGAACGACTTCTGTGCCCAAATGCACTTTTGGGATGAATGGGAACAAAAGTTAAACTATCTGAGCCCCTTTTTCAACGCACTCCTTGTGGACACTTCAACTGCACTCCTTGCAGGAATTCTATGGCTCGAATAGAGGAACAATTTAAACTCATTCCATCACCTTTTCAGACTTCAATTCAAACATGAAATCATATACACAACATATAAAAGAAAATGTATAACTGGAAGCAAACATTTATGAGCATATCATTCAGTATCAATACACAGAGAACAGACACAAAACCATGAATTTGAATCAATCTCTTTCTATTAATCCAAATCTCTGTACATGGGTGTTGTTACACACCTCTTTGCATGCTCTTGTTCAAATGCTTCAATCTCTAATGATGTTACAATGCACAATGAGGGTGTCTATATCCCGTTTCCCTCTTGCGCTCTACAACTGTCTATTCTAGAATTAAATTCTATCTACT